>JAXQQM020068151.1:0-78083 GCA_034641835.2 Pinus albicaulis
AAGGACTGACTCAGGGATGGTCAACGCGAATGGAGACAAGTGTTTGCAGATGAATGGTTTATTTGACTGTCCTCTTGAACACATAACGACACTGCAGATGGTTTGATGATAGTTTCCCTAAGCTAATACCCAGAAACCGTCTGAAGACTTTCAATGTGGTTTGATTAACTGATAGGCAAAGGATTTCCCAACCCAGGTGGAAGTGTGACAAAAAGTGTCGTGTTCAAGAGTGGTGTAATGCTTTTTACAAATCAAAGTGTAACAAACGAATCTGTTTTTCTCTCTTTTCCCCCACCATTTCTGGCAAGTACCTCTTTATTTTTGACAAGCTTGAGGAGGATAACATTTGCTTGTTTATAAGCTCATCCTTCGGATGAGTCCAACTTAGTTTAAAACTGAACCCTAAGAAGGAGTGGTCCGATCCTGTTTGTAATCGACAGGTCCTTTACTGTTAAATTTTAACGAGTCTAGTATAAGAGAAACTCGATGTTTTTCATTTTTAGGGAGTCAGAAGAAAAACTTAAGAAAACTCCATGGGTGTTCTTTTTCGTAAATTTAATCTCTCAGGCCCGAAAAAGGATAAAATAATGCAAGAGAGAACTCTATTGACCATGATTAGTCAACGTATACCTTTTTCATAAATAGTCCATTTCAGTCCGGAAAAGGGGTAAACTTACACTGAAGGGACGATTGTTCATTTACTTTAACGAGTTCGAACAGTCAAGTACTCGGCAATCTTTTCATTTTTAGAGAGTCTGAAAAGGGCTTAAAAGAGGACTCCATGGTTTTGCTTTTTCGTAAATTTTCAAAGAGCTCGAAAAAGTGATAAAAGTTTACTCTTCATCAAAAATGACCATTTTGCCTGAAAAATCCGTTATTCTGCGCAAAAATCTGAAAAATTAAACATACCTGTTTCAATAATAAAAATATTTTGAAAAACCGACTTTTTAAAGTGAAAAATAAACAAATTTAAAATTCATCTATTCGAAAAAACTTATAAAAAGGAGTTTTTCATGTTCATTTTTACCGTTTGAGTTTGGAGTGAAGTTTTTAGAGCTCTTGGAAAAAAACGCTTCGAAGAAGATTCTAGGCAAACTGACCGTCGGAATCGAAAACCGTCTGTTTCAGGTAATCCACAACCTCCTTATCTTGCTTTTCATCTATTCAATTTTTTAAATTAGGGTCAAAATTTCATTTTTGGGAGGAAAATATGTTGAAAAATTCGCCCTCGGGGGTCCGCACCTAAGACATTAGGTACATGAGGACCCCGACATTTTTCTACAAAGAAAAATGTCAGGGCCCCGCACTTTTAACACAGGGCCGGTGCGGAGCTATACATTGTCCCTGAGCCTAAAGTGCGGGGGCGCCGTAATGAATTTAAAAACATATTTTCTTCCTAAATTACCCAAATTTTTTGCTTCAAAATGATTCTAATCCTTCATTTTACTTGTTGTAGGATATCTACAATGCTCATTTGGCGAGAACGAGAGCACGAAGAGGTAGATGAAGCAGCGATAAATCATCAACCTACTTTGCAAGCTTTAAGAGTATGCAGGCTTTACAAATTTTGGGCTATCAGTGGCATGAGAGCTCAAATGGATCTTCTTACTGTTGAGAATGCAGCAAGATGATGGAGCTTAGTGAAATGAAGTCGCCTTCACTAAGTGGGCCCGCAGGCAAATTCTGGCGCAAAGTCTATTTTTAGACTATGTCTATTTTTAGACATACGGAGCATAATTTGGGAATTCTACTTGGAGATTCTTGATGGATGCGACATGTCGGTAAAAATAGATGAGACCCTATTTTTTAGGACCCAGACTATTTTTAGACTGATCTCCTAAAAATATGGAAGTCAAATATTATTTACCCTTAATAATATTTTGACTATAAATAGCAGTTTACTCTCTTGGCGCACTTCAGTTTGAGTCATGGAGGTGGCTCATGCAACTGACACAAGGAATCACGTGGTTCCTAGGGTTTGATGGCATCTTGCATGGTTGGCTTCAGTTAGACTTCAGTGGCAGGAGTTTTGGAGGAGTTAACGGAACAAGTAGTGGAGTTGTGTTCTGTTTGTTTTAGTTGAACTAGTTGGGATTAGTTAACTAACTAATCAACTAGATATGAGTGGAGTAAATTAAATAATATTTAATTTACTAAATATTAACTCATTAGTCAACTCAAGAACATTTCAGTTCACTACAGTGCATGATCAGTTCAGTGAAGACCAGTGAAAGAGATAGATGAAAGGGTAGAGTTAGCTATCAGTTGTAACTATACTGTTGCTATTTGCAACACATAGATAGGTGGAGTAAGCTATGAGTATTGCAAAGTTTAGGTTGGTGGTTTATCTATATAAAGAGGCCATCCCATAGCTTTGAAATACGAAATCAAGGTTGGCTATCAAGTGGCTAAGGATTGGAGCAAGTGATTTGCTAGATCTAGCTTGATAGTGTGTAGCATGGGAGGTAGTGCATGAGAGCTTGTAAAGAGTTTTGGTACTATGATTGTTACATGATTTCTCCATTATAATATACACAATAGCTGGGGGGTTTTCAGCTATAGGCTTTCCCCATACATACTGAGTTAATGTGTGATTGATTTGATGTGCGATTGCTTCTATATTATTTCCGCATGAGACAATTAATTGTAGAAGAAGGTTATGTGTTATGCATGCAATTCGAAATTGATGTATGATCAGGTTAATCTTCATTGAATAAGTGATTTATTCAGCTAATTTCTACATGGTATCAGAGCGAAGTTAATTGTCGAAGTCTATTACGGTGATTGCAAACTTATTTTCAATAGGTTCCACCCCAACAGCAGGTCTTAATATTCATCCACATCGTAAGGTGAAGATCCTGGGTGAAAGCTCCCTTTGCAACAATCGATTTGGAAATAATTTGTTTTCAAGTGTAGATCGGAAGCGATAGAGCTTGGAGTTTGGAATTCGAATTTTGCAGAAGGTTGTTCTTCTTTGTGCCGGTGTTGAAAGATGTCTTCTTTTAATGGTTTGCGACTCGAATATGCTCTTGAAGGCAGTTCGAACTATGTTGCATGGAAAGATCGAATGGAAGCAGTGTTAGAAGATAATGGTCTGAAGGAGTTCGTGGATGCGGATGTCCCAAAGCCCACTGATGCAGCTCTGGTCGATGCATGGCAAAAGAAGATCGCTAAATGTCGAAGGATCCTGTTGGAGGGCGCCAATGATCATTTTTGTATCCAGCCTGCATGGAAAGGCTACTCCATATTTAATGTGGAAAGCTTTGACTGATCTATTCCAGAGTAAGAGTGACCAAAGGAAGCTGGCGCTCAAAGATAAGCTCAGGAACATCAAGATGGAGAAGGGCGACAGTATCGCCAAATACCTCACGAAGTTCACTCAATGCAGAGATGAACTGGGAAGTGTGGGGGTTACTGTCGATGAAGAGGACATGGTCGACTTGGCTCTCCTTGGTCTTCCGAAGGCTTGGCACTCATATCAAGATAGTGTCAATGGTCGGGAGAAGCTGCCGGGATGGGAGCGCCTTTGGGCGGATCTCATGCAGGAGGAGATAAGGAGGACTACTCGAGATGGATCTTCATCAAAGGAAGCTGATGAAGAAAACTGCGCTTTGGTTGCCAAAGCAAAGAAGGGGAAGGGTAAGAAAACCTCTCATTCTGGTGCAAAGGGAAAGAAGCAGGATATGGCGAAAGTGAAGTGTTTTCACTGCCATGATCACGGACATTATGCTACTAATTGTCCAAAGAAGAAGAAGAACAAGCAAGCGGGAAGATCTGCAGATGGAGAAGCTTTGGCTTCACAGTTCGAGCTTGACTTTTCACTGATTGCATGCTTGGTTTCAAGTGTGATGGGATCGGTGTGGTTCTTGGACAGCGGTGCGTCATTTCATATGACGGGAGATCGGGAGTTGTTCTCAGATCTCGAGGACAAGGATTTGGGTATGCACATCGAGATGGGCGATGACGGTAGATACAGTGCGACTGGTATCGGTACCGTATCCTTTCAGAGGGAGTCTGGTAAACCCTTTGTCTTAAAGGATGTCATGCATGTACCTGGATTGAAGAAGAACCTGATTTCAGTAGCAAGGTTGGAGGATAAGGGTTATGATGTGGTCTTCAGCGAAGGAAAAGCTTTCCTGCGCAGTAAGACTACTGGAGAGACCCGGAAGATAGGGGTTCGAACTCAGAACCTTTATCAGTTGCAGGTAGATGACTGCGCAGCTATGGCATGCAAGGCGGGAGATGTGGTGAGCCGGGATGATGAGGGCGAACTATGGCACAGGAGATTGGGCCATCTTCATCATGGAGCTTTGAAGATTCTGCAGCAGATTTCTACTGGACTTCCTAAGGGCACCCTTGCGCAGTCAGATCAGTGCAAGGGGTGTACTTTAGGGAAGTATGTGAAAGCCACTTTTGACGAGAAGGATAGTCGCGCCACGACGATCCTTGAGAGAGTTCACACAGACGTGTGTGGTCCTTTCTCAGTTGCTTCGACAGCAAAGCACAAGTATTATGTGATATTTGTTGATGATTTCTCTCTAAAGTGCTGGATCTTCTTCATGCCGAAGAAGAGCGATACATTCGCGAAGTTCTGTGAGTTTAAAGCACTGGTCGAGAAGGAGTCGGGGAAGAAGGTGATTGCTCTAAGGAGTGATAACGGTGGTGAATTCATCTCGGCTGAATTCAAGGAGTTCTGCAGCGCAGAAGGGATTCTGAGAGAGCTCATCGCACCCCATAACCCACAGCAGAACGGGGTGGCTGAGCGGAAGAACAGAACGATCGTGGGTGCTGCACGGGCGATGTTGCATGATCAGGGCCTACCCCTTCACTTGGGGGCTGAGGCATGCAATACAGCAGTGTATGTGCAGAACCGTTGTCCTCACAAGGTTCTTGGCATGAGTACACCGGAGGAGGCTTATTCTGGCAAGAGGCCTGATATTTCCCATTTGCGGATTTTTGGTTCTCCTGTCTACATGCATGTGACGAAGGATGCGAGAAGGAAGCTGGATCCAACTGCTGAGGTTGGAATATTTGTGGGGTACACTGATACACCTCACAACTATCGGGTGTATATGTCAGACAGTCGAAAGACTGTTGTGCGACGGGATATAAAATTTCAGGAGGAGAAAGCCATGCAGTGTTCGCTTGAGAGGGAGCTACACTTGCATGCAGATGAGGAGCTGTTAGTTCCTAAGGAGGAGCTTTCGGATGTGGATCAGCCACAAGAGGAGGTTCAAGAGGTGGAAGAAACCACCCAGGCAGCGCCAACCATCAGAGGGCGCATGCGCACTACAGAAGCTGAGCGACTGGCTCGGGATGCAGAGAAGGTTGTAGGACCACCTACAGCACAGCGCAGACAGAGACAGTCACCGGATCGGTACACTAGATACATGGCTCTTGTGAGTCAATGTGTTGTGATGGAGCCATCCTCTTTTGAGGAAGTCGTGGAGGAACCCGCATGGGTTGATGCCATGATCGAAGAATATGATTCGATCATCAGGAACAGTGCATGGGAGATTGTCCCAAGACCGGTTGGGAAATCAGTTGTAGGTTCGAGATGGATCTACAAGGTGAAGCAGGCGGCTGACGGGAGTGTGGAGAAGTACAAGGCGAGATTTGTCGCCCGTGGCTTCTCACAGATCGAGGGGATTGACTATGAGGAGACTTTTGCACCTGTCGCAAGGTACTCTTCCATACGGACGATCCTTGCTCTCTCAGCGCAGATGGGGTGGCACATTCATCGGATGGATGTGAAGACTGCGTTCCTCAATGGAGTTATTGAGGAGGAGGTGTACATAGAGCAGCCTGAAGGTTTTGAGATCTTCAGCAGTGAGTCGCATGTGTGCCAACTCAAGAGAGCACTGTACGGGCTGAAGCAAGCACCTCGTGCTTGGTACACTCGGATAGACAGCTACTTCACCGGGCTTGGATTCTCCAAGAGTGAGGCGGATCCAAACCTGTACCAGATTGTGGTGGAGGGGAAGCCGTTGATCATCGTACTGTATGTAGATGATCTGATTTTGACTGGCGACGAGCAGTTGATACTTTCATGCAAGGAGGATCTTGCACGAGAGTTTGAGATGAAGGACCTGGGCATCCTTCATTATTTCCTGGGATTGGAGATTTGGCAGCGCAGTGGAGGACTGTTTGTTTCTCAGGGCAAGTATGCCCTGGAGATTCTAGAGAGGTTCAACATGCAGGGCTGCAAGCCTGTTGATACCCCTCTTCCTGGAGGTTGGAGGAAGGGAGATGCTACTTCGGAGGAGGTAGGTGGATGTGCCACCGTTCATCGACGGGGCCAGGTCGTTGGATGCATTTGGTCACTGACCTCGATACATGCTAAGGCTAATCAGCCTTCACAAGCTAAGTGCATGCTGCTTCACCAAGTTTGGAAGCAGGGAATGATTGCTATACGTATGCACACGGATATGGTCTATGGTACAGGACAGAGGATGGAGTGAAACTTTCCGGTTTCACTGATGCAGATTGGGCAGGAGCCCAACAGACCGGGAAAGAGCACTTTCGGAGGAGTTTTTGTTTCTTTTCAGCATTGGGTCGACAGCAGTTTCCTGGTACAGCAGGAAGCAGAGATCCGTGGCACTCAGTTCAGCAGAGGCCGAGTACATGGCAGCAAGTTTGGCTGCATGCGAGGCTATTTGGATGAGGAAGATCCTCGCAGGTTTGTTCAGGTTGCATTTGGAGCCCACAGTGATCTACTGTGATAACCAGAGCTGCATCAAGCTCTCGGCTAATCCAGTATTTCATGATAGGTCCAAACACATCGACATCAGGTACCATCATATCAGAGATTGTGTTCAGCGGAGAATCATGATGTCATATGTTCTCACCAGGATCGATGCCGACATCCTCGAACAAGGCGCCGCCGGGGAAAAGTCTGACCTTACGTAGGGGCAGGATAGGGATTGGCAGATAATCCATATTCACGAGAGGGAGTGTTGAGAATGCAGCAAGATGATGGAGTTTGGTGAAATGAAGTCGCCTTCACTATGGGCTCGCAGGCAAATTCTCGGGCGCAAAGTCTATTTTTAGACTATGTCTATTTTTAGACATACTATAATAATTTAAATTCTACTTGGATTCTTGATGGATGCGATATGCTCAGAAAATGTGGTTGTGAGACTTACTTTAGGACCCAGACTATTTTTAGACTGATCTCCTAAAAATATGGAAGTCAAATATTATTTACCCTTAATAATATTTTGACTATAAACAGCAGCTTACTCTCTTGGCGCACTTCAGTTTGAGTCATGGAGGTGGCTCATGCAACTGACACAAGGAATCACGTGGTTCCTAGGGTTTGATGGCATCTTGCATGGTTTACTTCAGTTAGACTTCAGTGGCAGAAGTTTTGGAGGAGTTAACGGGACAAATAGTGGAGTTGTGTTCTATTTATTTCAGTTGAACTAGTTGAGATTAGTTAACTAGCTAATCAATTAGATATGAGTGGAGTAAATTAAATAATGTTTAATTTACTAAATATTAACTCATTAGTCAACTCAAGAACACTTCAGTTCACTACAGTGCATGATCAGTTCAGTGAAGACCAGTGAAAGAGATAGATGAAAGGGTAGAGTTAGCTATCAGTTGTGACTATACTGTTGCTATTTGCAACACATAGATAGGCGGAGTAAGCTATGAGTATTGCAAAGTTTAGGCTGGTGGTTTATCTATATAAAGAGGCCATCCCATAGCTTTGAAATACGCAATCAAGGTTGGCTATCATGTGGCTAAGGATTGGAGCAAGTGATTTGCTAGATCTAGCTTGATAGTGTGTAGCATGGGAGGTAGTGCATGAGAGCTTGTGAAGAGTTTTTGTACTATGATTGTTACATGATTTCTCCATTATAATATACACAATAGCTGGGGGGTTTTCAGCTATAGGCTTTCCCCATACATACTGAGTTAATGTGTGATTGATTTGATGTGCGATTGCTTCTATATATTTTCCGCATGTGACAATTAATTGTAGAAGAGGGTTATGTGTTATGCATGCAATTCGAAATTGATGTATGATCGGGTTAATCTTCATTGAATAAGTGATTTATTCAGCTAATTTCTACAAGACCTCCATTCTTCCTTTCCAAAGTGCATAATTATTTTCATTGAATAGAGGTACACCATTCTTGGTATGCTCCATGACCTCCTTCAAACATTAGCGCTATTGAAGGAACCAAGCTACGGATTCCAATTGTTGGAAATGCGGGGGGGGGGGGGTTGGGGGGGGGGGGGGGTGGTCGGTATTCCTTTCAATTAGAGGATTAGTTAATCTTCAATTATTATCGGTGTTGTAAAATGATAGCAGCAAACAAGAGGAAAACAAATGCACATAGTTTTTAAGGTGGGAAACCCACTCAGGGACAAAAACCACCTAATGCTTTTCTAATAATTCTTTAATATTCAACTCCAATTGAACATAAAGCTCCTTCCCTGAGAATCTAGAAAACCTTCTCTAGCTCAAGCTTGGATGGATGCTCCAACGCCCAAGATTCTTCGGTAGTAGCGAGCAGATGTTTTATACACCCAATGAGATACAACTCACCACAACACACCCTACCGCCCTATAGAAGAATAAAAGAAGAATGGATTCCATTTTGGAAAATGTTCCCTTTACCAATGATATAAGATGATGCGAAGAAGATATGCTAAGGAGCATAACCCCAACTGACATAACCACCCTGTTATGATCTTGTACCTCCAAACCTTTAACCTCTTCAACCGTTGAGTAGATAGGCACTAATTTTAATTTGGCATAATCTGCACACAATGTCAAGTACAATGATATTACAATGGTGTATGTAGTTTCCCCATAAAGACTTGTATATTGAACTTCTTGCTACTGTTACTACCGTTTTTCTCTTGCCATACTATTCTCTTTCTTATTTTTCTTTATTGTGGTCATGATTGCAATCCTTGACAACACATGATCTAGCTTTTCTTGCCTTCTAGGAGCTCGATGAATCTGGTGTGTCTATGTTATTTTAGATCCTCATGATTTTGAGTCCTCATAGTATTCCACTAAGTCATCTTTCCTTCCTGAATTCTGACCCAATTTGGATTCTTCCAAGAGAGAGTTATGCCCAATTTCTCTGTGCCCCTCATTCTGGGATATTTAGGAAAGTGCACTTGTACGGCATGCCACATTACTGCTTCATTTATATCTGAAATTGATAGAGGTAAAAATATAGTTATTTGTCTCCACTTGCCCACTGCAATTCAATCCAGTCCTGGAAGAGAAGGGGGGATTGTAAGGCTTAATAATTTTAAGTTATGCACAGGTATTCCAGAGCATATAAGCCATACTGAGATCATATCTCCAAATATTGTACAACTTGGTTTAGAAATTTGCAGCTTTATAAAGTTTTGAAATACCTCATAACAATTTTATCTTCATAACCTTCTGAAAAAATTCTGGTGAAAATGTCACGATGACCTGTTTTCATTCTTTAGATCCATGCAGGCGATACAAGATCAAAATTTATATCAATGCTTAAGTTGAGAGGGGCTTCAACAAGTGAATGCGGGAGAGGATTTTAGGAGCTTAAAAAATATTAATTATGACTTTCATGCATTGCTACCCCAACCCCATGAGGTTCTTCCTATAGTGGTCTAGGCACTCAGCTGAATATCTCTCCATTGATGAAAGAATTACATAGCGTCAAAAATGTATATTAACTGAAATATCTAAAATAATTTAGAAGCCATCAAAGAATTATTGACCTAGAATATATTAATTTGATAGATCAAAATTCTAACTAAATATTGGCTTCATACAGTGCTACTTGGGTTAAACCTCAGTAACCAACAGTCAACAATGCTCCTGTTTTCCCTCACCTCCTTATCTCTCTTCACCTCATCCCATTCCGGCCTCAGTTTGGGAAGCTACAAAGTCCAACTCCCGACACTTCTCACTCTTAGCCTTATAGTGCTTATCATTGTCCATTACATTTAAATCCCTCCTTGTTCCTCCCACTACTGTTTTGATGGTGATTAATCAATCCCTATAGAACATATATATATATATATATATATATATATATATATATATATATATATATATATATATATATATATATATATATATATATATATATATATATATATATATATATATATATCTATATATATATCTATATCTATATATATATATATCTATATATATATATATATATATATATATATATATATATATATATATATATATATATATATATATATATATATATATATATATATATATATATAATTAATCTAATATTTAATGTTTTTTTATTAATTATTATTAATTAACTTACCATTAAATTACAGTTAATGTATTTTTAGTCTAGTTTTTAATTTATAATTAATTAATTTAATAATTATAATTAATTAATTCTTTTTAATTATAATTATACAGTTAATTAGAATTATTAATTTAGTTAGGTCACAATTTCTAATTAAAATATCTAATTTTGGCTCGCGCAACTATTTTAGAATTCTAGCAGTTTTGACATCTTTGCTTTGAAGAGGCATATCTCAAGATATACTTACCCAAATGAAGCTCAGAATAGCTTGTTAGAAAGATAATAATATGGGAATGATAAGTTTAGCATATTCAACCATTTAATAACCTAAAAACTCACCAAAATACAAAGTGATAAATTTTCAACAACAATTGGTTTTTCCTAATTTTATTTGGGCAAATTTCATTGGCTTGAAAAGCGATTATAACGGTTACTACAACAATATAAAAATATTCAATTAACTGAAGCAATTTTGTAATTTCTTTGTATTTTCAATCCTAATTTGTATTTCATGAGAGTTTATTTTTCTTATTTCTAATTTCCAATTTAGTTTATTTTGGTTTTGGTTTTGATTGGTTTGTAGTAGAAGATCAATTGGAGAAGTTTAGATCTGAGGAATTTTAGAGAAATGACAAGTGATCATCAAAGAGAAAAATGGGGAATTTGCAGCTCTAATTCAGGATTTGGAAAACTACTTTCAAAATTTCTCTATTTTGGATATTTCCTTTAATTATTAAATAACATTCTTGAGAATGAGCATGTGGTTCCCTATATTTTAACTGAGGCTCTTTGAAAGAACTTTTGTTATGGGTCCTGCTTTCTCACGTGAGAGGAATGCTCAAATATTTTTTAGTGGGATTTTTATTTTTCAAATCGGAAGACTTTTATTTTCGAGTAGAGTTTGCCTTTCTTCTGCATCTTTTAGTGTACTGTTGGATATGGCAACGTCTTGAAGTTGTTCAAGGAACAAAGCGAGACAGTTCTTCATTTTTCTTTGAATAATTTGTTAAAATAAGTTCATTAGAAGTAATGGAAAGTTGTTTAGAAGTTTGTTATGTGTTCTTGATGTTTGATCGAGACAACGTATCTTTGGATTAACTTCCTCCATTCCAGTCGAGTCTACTATTAATTTCTCTTATCTCAAATTTTTTTAAATTCAATTCTAAATACTCATGTAAATGCCGTCATCAATCAAGTTAGTCTCTTTAATTATAGAACTTTCTTGTTCATGAAATTAATTACTCATTGTTCATTTAGATATTAAACCACTCAACATGTTTTGGTAATTACAAATATGGTCTATTAGAACTATTTCATTAGCCGGATATTCATCATTAATAGGTTATGGTAAAATCCCAATTATTTAGTTTTTGTATTATGGATGGGATGAATCTATATATTATTAAGATGAATTTAAATTTATTTTACCCCTAAATTCTTAAGTGATTTTATTAAGTTCAAATACATTTTAAAGAAAGTCTAGAAGTGCTACCTTGTTGTGGCTTTGACCATAAAATTATATATGGTTATTGTACATACTTACACAACAAGAGGGAAAATCTTATTTCTCTCTTTCTATTGATAAATAATAAGTATATTATAAGACAACAGATAGAGAGAGAGAGAGAGAGAGAGAAATTAGCTGATTCAATTGAACAGTCCATAACCACCTAAATCACTTGAATGAGACTCAGTTGAACTGTTTGGTGGTCTATCCACATGTTGATGAGGCCATTTTTTTCCATCAACACAACTTTAGCATCCAAAATTAAAGGCATCATCCGTGACATTGATTCTATTAGTGTGGATATAGAAATTTATCTTAACATTATTCAGATACTTCTTCTATATTCTACTATCTTAGTGACGCTTGATAAACCAGTAGCTAAGATCCCTCGTTGGACACTGGTAGGAGAACTATATAAGTGTGAAAATTAGTGCAAAGAAGAATATTCAGAAAAACCTGGATAAACTATATTTTTCTGAAGAAAAGAAGACCAATCTGCAGTTCTTGGAAGATAAGGTAAGAAGAGAGGACATGGAATGTAGTATTTTAGAGTTAGGGATTGTAGGTATAACTAAGGTAAGAAATATTATCTTCACAATTCTTGTTGTGGTAAGAACAGACATGATGAAAAGACATGTAGGATACCATGAGAGAAGATCAAATAAAATAATAAAGAAAAAGTTAGACCATACAGATATTACTCTAATTTGTTATTCCTAAAACATAATATTAACAATGAAGATTTTTTCAAAACCTTATTTGCTTCTTGGAGAGATTCATAGTTTCCTGAAACCAATGCTACTTTCCACATGAATTTTTAGAGACTTATTTGAGGAATTAAATGATAATGTAGAAGATAATTAACTATAAATATAGTCCTTAAACCCTAGAGATTAAAAATTTTATTCAGGCTCAAATTACTGAATTTTCAGATTTTCTTTACATAGAATAAACCCTCTTCACCCCTAATTTATGAAGAATTGTCTTATCCTGTAATGCACATTCAATAACAAGGTCGTATTATTCACATGTTTGATGGAAAAGTTGAAATAATGAGGTTTTCCAAAAACAATGTCATCGTGATAGGATGGTAGGATGAGATATTATTGAATTTGAAAGGAACATCTATATGGGGCCAAAAAATTTCTTACCTCTCTCACCAGCAATTCAAATTTTTCATCAGTCTCTTCTAGCATGCTAGAATTGGGTATTCAAAATAAAATGAAAATAATATTATTTTTATAGCAAATAATTGTACATCATTGTATTGTATTATTAAATTCTCTTTATTTTCTTCTTTTATCTTCTTTTCATTGAGCTAACATTAAATCAAAACATGAATATCAACGACACCGGATGTAGGCACTCAACCAGGGATAAAAACCCTTTATAGAGTGTATGTTACTTTGAGATTCTAAGTTCTTCTAGAGATGGACTACGGAAAGTTGTAGTTATGTCACTTCTAAAGAGGATGAACCCGAGAGGCTACTACAATTCGACTATGGACTTACCTTTCTTGTTTGAATATCCCTTCCAGGAATCTCAAACAGGTCTGCAAAGGCATTGTATAAGAAAATGAGAGAAAGAATAATGTAGATCGGAGTTAGAATCATTTATCTTTAATATGTGGCTTAATCTCTTCACATTTTACTTCAAAGAAAAAAATCATTTTAAACTGACAACAGTCTCCCCAAGTCATTGCTAGAAATCAACCAAAGAAAGTTCTTTAACCTTAGAAAATTTCTTCTAGTTGAGTTTGGCTGAGCTCAGAGGAGGACAGAAAAGAATCTGATACTTCAGATATAGTAAATCAGATTTATATTTGAGCCTGTATCTACAATGGTGCAAGAGAACTAGGAAAAAAAAATCCCTTGAGAAGTGAAACATGACTCAGGAATAAACCCCAACAAAATACATGAATGGCGTTATTTTTAGATGGTTCAATTTGTTGTACATTAAATTTCAGATATCTGATATATGTATTAATGAAACATCAGATCTAATACATATCTAGAGCTACAGAATTTGAGCAAGATCAATTGGAATTACATCAAATGTTATAATAAATTTTTGATTTAGATTAAAATGTCAAGTGTTCTGAAAAATAAATTTGAATGCTTTTATTATGAAGAGACCTGGATCTAGACCCAGGACAGCAACCTAATCCACACTGGGATCACCAAGGGAAGGCAAGCCTAACACAAGAGATCTTTATCCAAATTAATAACAAGCCAAAAACTGAGGGCCCTCTCATAAAATAAACGTAGTATTGAGAGAAAAAATCTTGTGGAGAGAATTGAAGGAGGCTAAATAGAAATTGGACAGAAATTCACATATATAGTACAAAATATGGATAGATATCTCTTGCAGACTGAAGAACACACTCCAGCCAAGGAAATCCTCTCAAAGCAATCCTGAGTCTATAGGATCACAGACACCACCACTACCAAAAGGCAATGGAGTTGCAAAACCCTCAATGGGCAGTAGCCTGCTCATGAAAATAGAGCTTGGAATTATGTGACCAGTGGCTCACTGCTCAGAACTCCTCAATGATCCTCAAGGGAAGATGAAGCCTAAGCATGGTTAAATCACAGTCACTAAAGCGAAGAGTGGTGTTTATCTGTGGGACAATGCTTGAAAATATAATCCCATCTTAAAGCCTCTTGTGTACCTTCTCCTCTTTTTCTTGCTGAGAAGCTTTTTGCTAAACCTAAACCCCATGCAGTCAGTTTAGCCCTTTTCACATTAGAGGCTCCATTCTGAAGCTGCTGTGAGTCCCTTTTTTGGAGATACACAATGAACCTATTCTCCAGTTGATTTGGTCAGGTGGACAATCTTTTAGCTCAAACCTCTTTCACACACCAACGAGTGATTATTTCAATAGCCCTTATTTGTCTTTGTTCACATGGGCATTGATTTATTCAGACCTTTTTATGATTTTTATGTCACCTTGTATTCCTTCATAAAACATAAGGTAAATCTAAATTGAATGTTCCCTCTTATTAAGGCCTAAGTAGGAGACATCAGTCCTCTCAAATGTTGCTTTATATCCAACAAGCTGACAAATAAGTTATTAATTCTTATGTTATCTGTTTAACAGCACCATCAGAATCAAATATAACTACTTTGATTCAGTATAACATGGTAGGTGCCTCTAGTCCACCCCCTTAGGAGTGTAAAATATGAAATAAACATGAGACAGGCAATGTCATAGAAGCATCATGGTATAAGTCAGGTTATCCAGCAATTTCTTTACTACTTCCTTTTCTTATGTACCTGCTTAATGCCAATATATATTAATATATGGAAGCAAAAATCACATATAGGCAAACTGAAATTTGCCTTGAGGGTGGTCACAATCCCACAGAATTATGATCTTGTGCCTCATGACTGGTAGTCTGAGGTATAGGTAGGTGTGTTTTCCCTTACCTGCACATGGTCCTTTGGCATGGCACAGTGAAGCCCTGCGTTAGGTGCCTATGGAAGCACATCAACAGTAGATAATCTCACATGCACACTCAGAGGTGGCTGACTTTGGAATTTTTTATTGGCCTCCATGTTACATGAATCTACATGCAATATTGCCTTGTAGGAGCCATGGCCTACACATGTAGTAGGGAATCATACCAAATGGAAAATAAGCTGCTCCATAAGATCAAGTTATACCACTAGTCTCCCATGCAAGAAGTTGTCAGAACGCAGGTTTTTCTCCTCTGCCAAGAGAAAGAAGAGATGGCTGAAATGTATCCTACATGGGACCCCTTGGCTGCCCCATATCCCGTAACTATTTCACTCTGTGATGACTGATACCTGAGTTATCCAATCATAATCATATAATGTATTTCTTCCTCTATACCCCTCCAATCCAAACTCTTCAAGATTAGGGAGTAGTTTTCTTAGGCCTGCCTTGTAGCTAGAAAGGAACTCTTTGTATGCTCTTTGGGTATATTTTATGCTTGGAAACTTGAACCATTAATACTTTACAGATGATAGATGACCCCTTCATGGACCAAATAGCCTCCTCTTGCTTCATATGTCCAGATCATCAAGGTATGCAGAATCTTTGAGTACTCCACAGAGTTGAGCCTCCAATGTCTGATCTCACACTTCTCAAAGATAACGTTGATGATGCATATATGGTGGTGCTTGCCTTGTTGTGCTTGTTCCTTTGGCACTGTCACCTTCATTGTTGGGAAAGGTTGATCCTCCCCTTTGCTGCTATCTGCAATGGGTGTGACTCTCTTCTCCATTGTTTCATCACTTGGTGAGAGACTACATACAAAATCTAATGCTTCCCCAAGTAGCTTGCCGCTGATGTGAATGTTCATACATGGCATTCTCATAAACATAGAGAAATGCTTATGAGGAGTCCGTGCCCCCACTATGCAATTCCATCTTTGCTGTGTGTGTGAAACATCAGAGTGAGGGGTAGGTTTACATTACCTTGAATGGTTTTTGTTTTCCCATTCTTCAAATCACCCATTCCATACTGAAGCCTTCAATGGTGATTTTTCTAAGTCAGCTGAACCACTCAGGCCACAGAATGATGTTATTCTGTGCATGTCTCCAGAAATTCCTCCAAAGTGTGGTTCCTGGTCACAAAGACAGTGAGACCTGCTCACATGCCTGATCCTATCTCCAGACCAAAAGCAGAAGAATCATGAAAATTCATGGTGGAATCCCTCTCTGCACAAGGTAAACATCATTAAAGTTGTGGGTTGCCCCAGCATCAATCAAATGAGCCACTGTACCTTCACCATTGGACGCACTATAAATTAAATGTGCCTCCTCTCAAGGAAGCAAAGTCCCAATGGTTGGAGCAAATTCTCCTTCTGCTTCTGCAGGTGATGATGGATCCTCCTCTTCATCATCACCCCGGCCAGCTAATGATGACCTCTCTAAGTCCATCATTTCCCTCTTCCTCCTCATAATGAAAGACTTCTAATATAGTGTGTCTTCGTGACACATCCTATCATCACTGTTACCATAGCTTTCTTGACAAGTGAAACCTGTTTCTTTTTCCTCAACTCCCTGCAGATCATTTTATCTAAACTTCTTAGTGAAACTCTCCTTCACAGGTGGGCAGCTTTCCCCTCCCTGCCCACCAGAAAGTGGTACTGGCTTTGCTTGGAAGATTGCCTTTGCCCTTGGCGAGCCATCTTGGAGATCTCTAGTTCTTTCAATGGCATCATGCGGAGAGATGGGCTTGGTAGACAACTAAGCTACTGCAAAGGACTATTCAAGGTGTCAATGAACATATAGACTCTCCTTGCTCTTAGAAGATCAAAGACCTTTCTAGTGCTTACCAATTAGGGAGAATATGAATTTTCAAACTCTATGCAACCCCAGCCTGCCATGCTTATCAAATCTCTCCATGGTCTCAGTGGGCCTAGGCATAAGTCAAGGCCTTGTTGTGCCCCAATGAAAGTCCATGAAACCCCACCCAGTGTGAGCCTCCATAAATGTAGAGCAACAATCTTGATAAACCCACATGATGCTATTAATTTGGAAATAGATGTCAACCTATTTCACCCTTAGTTACTTTGAAGACAAGAGGAACAGTCATTGAAATTAGTCAGAAGAATACACCCATGGTGTGGCTGCCTCCCTTGAAGGAACCCTCCATCTCTATAATGCTGTCAGCCTCCTGGATCATGGGATAGCTGAAACATGAAAGCTCAAGTTATCCTTAGGCTTTGGCTGTGGATATATATAGAAAGTATGCCCAAAGTTGGCTCTTGGAGCCATTTATCAAGAAGGTAGGCATTGCAAGGCATTTGTGGGTCTTGTGGAACTGCAGCCTCCTGAGACAGTGTGACCATTTTAGGGCACCTATGATGATTCTTCCATGGACTCCTCGTGCTCATCCTCATCTCCTTTATCTCCTTGGATTAAATCACATAGTTTTCAAGATTTTTACAACTCTCTGCCCTCTTATCCTTTATCATTTCCACTAGTCAGGAGGGCCTTCCTTGTCTTGACCCTTGTCAAGGTCAACGATAGTATAGTCATACATTTTATGACTTCTATTTTAGTATCTCCTCTCCCTCTTAGAAAGGATCTTCATCTTCAAAATGCGGCCTGTTGTTGTCTACATCTTTGCTTGCAGGCTGTTCATCTAAGTGACTCAATACCTTTATGTTCTGCAGATTCTCAAATTCTATTCCGGAGATGAATAGGAAACATTCTTTAGTTCATGTCACCTCTAAAAGAGGTGAGAACCCGAGAGGCTGCTAATATGCCAGGCTCGCTATAGGAGACACAGATAAATACCACAAGTCAGCAGGTCTTCAATGAAAGCCTATCTGCATCCCATGGCATCCGCATTAGATTAAGGTTGGATCCCCTCATTTATCTGTATGCTGACTAAGTAATTTGACTGAAAAATTAGTTGGCACATTAAGCAGATCTACAATCAGGCCAGCTAGAAATCAACCAAAGAGAAAGGTTGTTCCAGCACTTGGCTTAGGCTACAGATGCCGCGGTTTGGCGAAACTGAAGGAGGACAGCCAAAGTCTGATATAGAGATATAATAGTAAATCAGTTATATTGAAACATAGCCTCTACAACTGATTCCCAATGAGCTAAGACAAAATCCTTCCCAAAATTGGCTGCAACAGTCTTGCAAAAATATGACATGTTATTTTTAAATGGTTGCTACTACATACATTTTGAATCTCTACAGCCATCTGATGAGCTCAAATCTTGGAAGGCTGGTAAAAACTCAAAATGAAAGTACTCAAATTGATTTGGAGTCAGGCGTGGGATAGGCCTCGGCGTCTGATCCCAACAGCATTGTTGCTCTGAAAATGTTGACCTTAATTCATTAGCAAGGTCTTCAATTCCGTTCAAAAAAGGCAGTTGACTTCTAGAAGTGGGAAATATTAAAAAATAAATATTCGAGGAATATTCCTCATAATATTCCATATAATAATCCTTGTGGATAGCAATGGCAGCCAATTTGTAATTTAATTGATTATTGAGGTGGTTAGTATAATTTTTATTCTAGTCATTGCCATGTGGGCAGAGCCTTATGGCCCCAAATCTAAATGAATGGCGGGGTTGTTTCATTTGTTTTCCGTGAGTTTGTAAGACTTATTCCTCAATACAACGCTTCAATACCCATGTGTTTAAACTGACATATGTGCCCAAATTCTGAATACTTACCTTCTTTTAATAGTAACAAACCACCAAACAGTTCATAGGGTCTGCTGCTACATGTGAACGCGAGGAGTTTTTTAACTGAAACATTTTAATGCCTCCAATTTAAGCAGTTCCCCTAATTAAGCGGATATTCAGTTAATTGATTCCTTGTGATCTCCCATTTAAGTGAGCTTATTTAAACAGGCCCATGGGAGTTAGTAAATATGCCATATATTGCATATGGGAGATCCTTTTGAGGTGAATTTTTTTTAAGTTTTGAGTCTTAATGCTAGGACGCTCAATGGAACGAATCTGAAGTCTAACAGGAGGATAACAGTTTAAACTTGAAAATGGAAGACCTTCAATTTTAGAAAGGAGAAAGGTTGTTTGGGCTGTATTTCTCTATTTAAAGGTAATGAATATGCATTCTTAACTATTTCTTGCCTTTCAAATGTACTGGATGGTTTTCGAGGCTGTTAAGAACTTTAGAAACTGAAAACTGCTAAGTTCTAGAGATACACCAAACCAGTGTAAGTAATAGGAAGCAGCGGAGGCAATTTCGTGAAAAACTCTATCTTGACTATTCAGTCTATGGAATAAATGGAAGTGGTTTAGATCATTTTGAGTACTTCTACAGCTCTAGAAGTTGATATGAAGTCGTGGAGTAGCCCTGGGCAAACCGTGGAGGAGAGCCATTTTTTGGGGATGTTGTGCTTAATATAAGAAAATTATCGATTGATATTTGATGTCTGATTATTATTAGATCTGACGTGAGTGGTTTCAGGGGGCAGAAACAAAATAAAGAGGATTTTATTACCATTTAGCTGGAAAACATTACACAGCAAGAGATGTATACCCATGACAAAAACATTGCAGAATTGAATGTATTCAAAGAAGTTTAAAAATGAGTGACTCTCAAACCTTTAAGATGTTTTATTATTCATTCCTTTGGTTGTTTAGACTGTAAAAAATTTGATTTACCTTAATCCCAAAGAGTCTAGTCATGTTGACGAAGCTCAAAGGAGATGTAGCCCAAGAGTTGGGGTGAACTCCTATATTATGTTGTGACTGTGTTTATATTATGGTAGAATTATGTTATTTATTCATATGTTCAGTTTGGTAAACTAAATAAACTTTAAACACATGAGAAGAAAAGACTTACACCTCTTCCAAACAAAACTTTCTGCATAATCTCAAATTTGAGTAAAAAGGTCATTTAATTAAGTCCCAGTGATTTCACATTTTATTTCTTTAGGCGGGCAATTATGTGGGCAGTGCCCTCCGGTTTCATCCTTTCTAGTAAGGTGAAATGCTTGATAAAAACTATAATAAATCTGTATAAATACTTTGTTCTCTAATTGATTAGAATTTTGGTATTTACTCATTATTAAAATAGAAAATAGATACTGCTACCTTTATTATAATTTAGATCTTATATGTATGGAGTGAAACATGAGATCTAATACATATCTGAAGCCTCAAGACTTGAACGAATCAATTGGAATTACATCAAAATATTGCATAATAAGTGAAAAGTAGATATGAATTACAATATGCGGTGCTAGAAAACCAAAAATTACGAAGACTAGATTTTATTCTTTGAAAGAATGGATCTTAAGACATGGATTAACAATCCACGGATTACAGAAGAAATAAACTAACAAAGATCTTTACTCCAAACGATGTAAGCGAAACAAGAGAGTCCTCTGTATGTAGTGAGTAGAAAGCGTACGAGAGGGTGAAGGAGGCGAATAAAATTTAGATAAATTAAAATCTGATACAAAATGTGATTAGAATATCTTTAATTTTAAATAACACACTCATTAGAAAATATATCAAAGAAGCTAGATCTAAGCGAGATCTGAAATATATACAAAAGACATATGACAAAGCCTCAATGGGCTTGATGCTACTCCATGAAAATAGGGGACATGCCAAACCAAATGGTAGCTCCTTTAATGAAAGAGCTCTCATTGATCCTCAGGAAGAGATGAAACCCATAAATAGGTACAATCACAATCCTCTGTAGGCAAAATACATTATTTAATCTAGTGAATAAGTATTTCATCATAATCTATCAGCAAGCCCTCTTCTTCTTGCCTTCTCCTCTTTTTATAACATGAGGAAGCTTTTACAAGCTAAACCATTTGATGATTAGTGTACTGAAAACAAGGCTCCTTCTGACTGCCATAGTCCCTTTTGGAGATGCAATATGAACACAAATATTGTGATTGATTTGGTCGAGGTGGACCAATCTTTGGCTCAAACTAACACACACATAGTGATTATTTACATGGCCATGATTTGTCTTTGTTCACATGACTGATTTGCTAGGACCCTTTTAAGTTTTGTGTCCTCACCTATTATTTTCATAAAACATAAAATAAATCAAAATTGAATGTTTCCTCTTAGCTAAGGCTAAGTAGGAACATTACATAGAGAAAACCCCAGTTAAACTCTTCCACTAATAGATTTAAATCAAGTTGAGTATTCTAAGTTATGTCTTACAGCCAAATGCTTCCTCCTCACACAGTGGTATTTAAGATTCATGTACAAAATTTTGTAATATCTTCTTTAAATGGCGGCTGTGAACATGTCTAAATTCTGCCACATTTGGAAATTTAAGCCTAAACAGATATGAAATTTTGGCCTCCCTAACAATAAAATTTTTGCACATAGGAGTCGAAAGGAAAATGTAATTTTATTTCTTGAAAATGTATCCTTCTCATGTATATGTTTTCTCCTTCACATTACCCAGATTTTGCTCTTCTTTTATTTTCAAACTCTTGCAGGTAGACCCTTGTTGTTCATACACTCTAAATAGGGTAAGAATGACTAATATATAGTGCAATCCATGAGGTAGAATTTCTTGATGAAGGTGACTTGGGCCTAAGTGACAGTGACCTAAAAGATATTGACAGAAAATATTTTTTTTTCTTGGGTTATTAATGCCCAAGAAAGGTCTTTACATGATGTGGGACAAAGATGCTGAACCTCATATAGAATCCTACAATGGAGGCTTTGAGCTAAAACCCATTGAACCAAGCATGAAGCCCATGCTTTAATAAGTCAGTTTATTTTATAATAAATTTTCTTTTTCTTTATTTTGATAAATACATTACAACATGACTCAAATACAATTATGAAAATGGGCCACTAGTTATTTTCATACTCCCTCTGTGAAGTGTTCATAATTAAATATACTAAATTCTGTTACAACCTCAAACCCAGATAATCTGCATATTTATTAAGGCCATTGTTCCATCCATTCACTTTCACTCTCCATTATTTATATCTTGGGTTAAGATGGAAAAATATTTGATCTATCTTGATGATGGAACTGCCAGAAAGTTGGTTAAAACGTCAGTTCTAATAAAAATGTATGTGATAAATCAGAAAAATTCTACTACCCAAAATAGGAGATGTAGAAACATAATTAGAAGTACATATATACAAAGGTACATGGAAGATCTAAAATTATATGCTCTATAAAGTTCTTACACATAAATATTATGAGATTCAGTCACAGTATGATACTCCTAACTGGGTGGACTAAGGTTTACTACTCAAGTTTAGCCACTCCCGGAGTGTCTATCCAGGATTTTAAGCTCTAACACCAACCCGGGGATCTAGATGTGTGTCTGACTTCTGTGTCAAGTTAGCTGCCTCCCTGCTTGAGATCTGAACCATCAGCACATGGTGACCATATATATCCCAAATAAATTTTTATTATGTGATCTCTGTATCAACAAACAAATGTATATCCACAGTCAAACGTAGCTCGATATTCCAACTTTTAGGAGAAGTCATGGGATCCCCAACTAAATGGTAATAAACAGCCAAATATATATATACACGTAAGCAAAACCCTTCAAGGTCATCATTAATTACTCCAGAATGCTACTTATGCCATCATCAGTTTATCCAAATATAACTTCTTGGAAGCACTATTCTTTCATTCTATTTAATTTTTATTAGAACCTAGTTATTAGATGAATGCAAATATATCTAATTTACTTGTATTATTTACGTCTTCAGGTATTTACTGAGTTTATTCATAATATTACTCCCCATCTTAACTAGAATATACATACTATTATCAGACTCTCCTCAACTCTTAACATTTAACATAACATTAGGAGAATTTAAAATCTTTTGAGGCTTCATTTTACATGTATGGCATGAGGATATCTTGATCATCATCATTATTATATATTCATTCATCATGCTCATCATAATTATCATCTTCAATTACGAACATTTTCAACATCTCGAAGATTATGTACCTACAAAACTTTAACAAAAAGTACAATTTACAAATATATAGAAGCATGAATTTTAACTATATAAAAATCATGTCAATATAATGGAAGAATCAAAAAATTCAAGCTTTAGACATTAAATGCCTAAACCTAGTTAGGTTCATATTTAGCAAGGATCACATATTTTATATATTCTAGACTTCAACAAATTGCTAGGGTTTTGTCACAAACTGTAGACTCCAACATGAAGACTTGAAACAAATCAAGCAGGATATTAATCCAATCATAGCACTATACATCTAGGGTTCCAATATTTCCATGTCTTGATTTCTGTCAAATTCTAATGGTGTTTGTACAATACAGACACTGTCAATCAGCAATAAATTGTATATTCACTCCACCATGGATTTTAACACACACTGTATCCTCCATGTCAATATCTACTAGGGTAAGCCCCAAAATTTATAGAAACTTATTGATAAAATTGAAATTCAGAGATATATATAAAAACTTACCACTTCAAGTTATACATACTTCAAACCAATACATAAGGAGTTTTGAACACTAGGTTACTACTTTAGTTATGAGGTTTCATTCCTTAGCTAATTCACCAAAACCTAAAAATCTAGGGTTTCATTATATAATACATTAACATGATCCTAAAGAACTAAGTTTTACATGACCTTATCAAAACCACTTAATCTTAAAGAATAGGGATTTGTTTATATGTTCTAGACTTAATCTTAGCCCAGGTAAATTTCAAGGTTTTAAATATTCATATTGTATACATATGTGGATATGAGGTTTTATAGTGGGCCTAATGATTTTTGAGATTTCACAAAAAATAGTCAAACCAAGAGACAATATGTGAGGTAGTTAAATCTAATGATTATAAATACTAACAAAAGATATTTATGATTCAAAACTCTACATACATAAATATAATTTCATCTACATTACAAATCAAATTTAATAAATCATTCTATACCTTTTATACTGAAAATACCTAAAATCTTGTAGTTTATGACATACGTTGAGTTGTTTTTTAATATATCTTGTAGGACATCGATCTTTGAAATGATTCCTTTGCAGCAAAACTTCTTTCATGATTTGAAAGTATTTACTTTTAATTATCCTCCATAACATTTGTGTGCTATGAAAGCTTTCCTAACCAATGAAAATATAAAGAAAAATCTATTAGTATACAATACAAATAAATCTCGATGTGAGGAGGAAACCAACCATGAAAGATGAAACAAAAAATAATATACTTATCTTTTGGTAAAATGGTGAAATCTCCCTCTTAATCCAATCCTTTTGACGGATACCTACAGCCTTTAAAAAACAATTCAATAATTTCTAACAAGACATATTAGATCTATGAGCTCTAGAAGTCAAAACATAAAATAAAACATTACGGGATTAAAGTAAAAGGCAAGGGATAGTATCCCTAAGAGACTTTAGTAAATAAGTCTTTGACTTCGAATTCTTCTATCTTTTTATTCTTAGGTGGAGATTTGTCAACAAAATTTGCATGTTCTCTTTCTTTATTCTTATTTCTTTTATTTTCAAGACACTGAGTTTTGTAGTGTCCCATCTTATGAAAATTGTAGCATTCATTATTTGATAGATAAACCTTCTTCTTTGGTCTTTTGAACTTCTTGTAAACTCCCTTCTTCTTATGATGAGAAAAGTAGGAATTTGAAGTGTTGTTTCCTTCATCCTCATTTTTTTCACTTACTAATGAGATGTGGGTTTCTTCTTGACTGCATGCATTCTACATTTGTTCAAAATTTATGTATCCTTCAAGCGCAATTCTGATGCGAAAAGAGCGCAAGATTTTTGGTAGACCTAGTAGTGCATCAATCACAAGTTCTTTCTCTGTTGCACCTTCATCAATAGGTTGGATTTCATCTCTTATTCTAGAGATCCTTACAAAATATGATGACATGATATCATATTTTTTCATATTTATTGTTCTTAGTTCATTCTTGGGACTAGCTATATAACCAATGTTCTTGATGGTAAACAACTTGGAGAGGGATTCATACATTTCTTGTGTAGAGTATATATTGGATATGTATGGGATTAGATTCTCCTTTGCTCCATCTAATATTAGATTCATGGCCAATATTCCAGTTTCCATGTACTTCTCTTTCCTTGCATATCTTTAGGTTTCTTAACTTTTCCTTCAACAAAATCCAAAAAATTATGCTTAGCAAGAATAAGATCTATCCTCTTTTTCCATGCCCTGTAATTAGAAGATTATTCTAGCTTGTTTTTTTTTCTTCATTGAGATTTACATAGAATTTATAATGCCTCCATTTATTTATATAGATAGTAGTGTTAGACTCCTATACCAATAGGGGTCATATTTCATGATTGACTTGTTGAACTATGCCATATGTCAAACCTTTTTCTTGTTGCAAAGGTGTTCCATATTTAAAAAAAAAAAAAAAAATCAAAAAATTTAAAAAATGTAAAGAGGGTATACCCTAAAAGAAAAATCATAGGGTAAAAAGAATAAAATGGTCACAAAAAAAAAAAAAAGTGAAAGAAATGAACCCCAAAAAGAAAGACCAAGGAAAGTGTACAGAATCTGATACCACTACTTTTCATTTTATGTCTTGTGTGCGGTTGTAAAAATTTTGCCACAATTTATGAAGAGTCAAACTATTTAAGCTGACTCATTCATTTTTCAATTTCATGTTGTAGAATAGGGGGTAAATATTAAACTAGTTTAATCTTGGCGGATATAAAGTAGGTAAGTGAATAAAGATGCTCAACGGTTAATGCGAGCCCTTGGATGTAATAAGTGTAGATTTAGATAGATTTTCCATGTAAAAAGAAAAAGAAGATTGATGAGGTTTGCCGGTCTAAGTGGCACCTAATAAAGAAGAAAAATGGTAGTGTAAAGTAGATGAGGTGATGAATCAAAATCATTTATAAGTTTCATGTGATGAATAGTGGTACAAAATGTTTGATCTTTGCTTTCATCACCAAGTGCAAAGCAAAACATTACATTGGCAATTTGAGAACAAAGCAAAGTCAAAATCATTAACTTCCCATCTCACTTTTTCCCTAATATTTTACTAATTTCCCCTTAAGTGCTAAGGAGTTTGAAGATTAAAGGGGCTCAAGGCATTTCCTTGACTTTTGGAGGGACCGGACCCTCGGCCTAATAATTGAAAAGTCCCTAGTACTTGGACTTATCCATCATTATACTCATTCACTTTTAATATTTTCCTAAGTAAAATCCCATTTTACTTAGGAAAATCATGCAAAATTCCACGATAAACCCTCAAAATTACTTGCTATTCTAAGTCTAAGTGTTGAAGTTGATATGATACAGTTTGCTTAAGAAATCTTCACTTTCCTAGATTTGTAAAGTGTTTTGAGTTTTCCTTGTCCTTTGTCATATTAACTTCTAACTTTATTTATTAACTCCCTAGTGAAAATACCTTATCCTATTATATATAATTCCTTTTTTTAAATATCCCCAAAACCCTCTTATTATAAGTTTTTAGCCAAAGTTAAATAAATCCCTTTATTAAATAAAAAATCCCACAATAAAAAACCCTTTGGCTAAAATATACCTATAGATACTATCCCCGCCCCTATGGTTAATAAATTTCACTAATTTATTACCATATAATATAAAATATACGAAAAACAAAGTTTAAACATACATTATATGTTTAAAACGGAAAAACATAAATAAAAACCCAAGTCCGTATGTAACCCCGACCTTTCCATAAACCAAAGAAGTTAATTAATCAACTGGATTAGTTAATAATCTTACCCCTCCACCAATCGAAAGCTCCCCGGAATTATTAACTCGTATATAAAACCCGTCGGGCCCGCACATTAACCCCCTTATCATTTCCCTGCCCCGTCGACTGCCGGATCACTCCATCGAAAATCAATGGCGAATATTCATTTCGCTAGCTGACCATAGTCCGAACTTTAACTCGCGGGATCACAGCGGTTTCCAAACAAGGCACCGGCCACGTGTTGACCTCTGAGTGGAATCGCTGCCTCCCCACGGAAAACCGCTTGCTGTCAAAAGCGGTGCGGAATTTACCGCTTACTGCCCGACCCCGGCCACGTGTCATCCCGTACAAAAATGACATCATCCTCGAAAAATGAAAATCCCTGTTGACTTTGAAAATAAAACAAATTCCGCGCATTTTTTCGTTATTCCGCTTGTCGAAAGCGACTGTGCCCTCCACTGAAAAATTCGAAAATTCCGCTGTATAAGCCGCCGTCAACAAAAATTGCAGAACGCCATTATCATACCAGTGCCTGAGCATTCTTCCGCAGTTAACTAGTGCCTGTCAAATTCGATATTTTCCATAAAACAGGTATTTATCCGTTCTCCTGCTGAAACTCTGTAAAAAAATCCGCATTCCAATGTTAAATTCACACCATAATCTGAAAAGAAGTTAATATTGGTCTATTTTAGCTCCTGCAATTGAAAAAATACTTCCAAAACTGAAATTATGCCCATTTCTGTGAAAACCCCCGAAATTTCCAGTTTGAATACACAAGAACCAAAATGGAAACTCCGGTAGCCCTGAATGTTGCCCCATTGAACGCCCCTCAGAGAGAATTGGAATATTTGCCATTAGTGGATAAAGATTTTCAAATTAAAGACTTAAGTTTCGATGAAAATCCCCTTCGAAGTTATTGTTGCTGCAGAGATGATTACTCGAAAGGTTTGGATATCATTGGGTTATGGGAATCCAATTTTCCAAGATATCTCATCCCCTCAGTCCATATTTTCCCAGAAATTATCCATTACTGTCATTCCAATTATGATTCAACTCAAAGAGCAGTATTGGCTCCAAACCAGAGTATCCTATTCCCCATTACTCCTCAAGCTATCAATGCAATGCTCCATTTTGAACCTGATCAAAATCTTACTCCTTTGTCTATGGAAGAACTGATTGAAAATTCTAACCAACCGTCTCCAGAAAAATTGAAGTGCATTTTCCAGACTTTTATGCTACCCGAACATCAACCTAAGGGCCCTCCTCCATATGGTTTTGTTTATTTTACTGAATTAGGCAGGCTCATCCTGAATATGATATCCTTTGTCTTGGGTTTCAATACTAGCGAGTATGTAGATGAAATAACCCTAGTATTACTGTCTATCTTTACCCCTGGGCAACCTCCTGCTGTGAAATATGACTTTGCATCTTTTATTGCCAATAAAATCCATGACCAGTTCATCAGGTTAGATAATGAGAAAGTGTTTAAATATTCCTCAGTCATTTACCATCTCATCATCTATTATCAATTATAAAAATTCCCTTTTCCTGTTCAAAAGCTTGATGCTAAGGGAAACCCTAGGTCTGTTATATTTTGGTCTGCCATAACTCACAGTTCCTATGATTCTCCCTATTCTTATGCTAAGTTCATTGATCTTTTCATACATCCTGCAACTACCTTGTTGACAGGAGTTTCTCCTCCAAGGCTCAGTAATGAGATTAATAAAACCCTACAGCTTTCAAGGATGTACAAAGTTGGAGACTGGTATTTGTACCAAAATTATTCAGAAATCAGAATATATGGATGTGAACTTTGTCCATTCAAGCTGCCTAAATATGTGCCTATGAGACTTTTTGCCTTAGAATATTTCAGGCACATGAATAATTCTGATATTATTCATTTTTGTAGCTTTAAGAAGAAAGCCCAACTCAGAATCAAAAGTCAGTTAGGTCCCTTTATATGCAATTCTAGGGAAGCTGAACAAGAAGCAGAAAATATATTGCAAAATCATTTCAAGTTACAAATGAGTTTCCGTTGGGTTCCCTATGATCCATTCAGTTTTATTTGTAACAAAAGATTGAAGAACAAATCAGCACCATACTATCACCACAGAATTCCAGAAATAGAACAGTATGCTAATCAAGATGAGTGGATGGAAGGAACCTTAGTTGAACAGGATAGTGAAGAAGTCAATATGAACAAAATGATGAAAGATCTTGAGAAAAAGTTTGACTTAGAAAATTTTGGGCAAGTGCAGGTACCACATATTGGCACTTCTTCAGCAGGAAATCTCCAACAGGGGTTACAGGAAATCATTCCATCAATTACAGTTGAGTCTAAAGGCAAAGGAAAAGAACCAGAAGTACAAGTCATTGAAATTTTCATCATGACAGAAAAGCCTCAAACTTCCAAGGCACCAGATCAAACACAGGTTTCTCCTATTCAGATGAATCACCTTGAAGTTTCAGAATTGCAGACTCCATCTAAAATGGAAATAGATAAGAAAAGACAGATTACAGATCCTACTCCTCCCAAAGAATCTTCACAACAACCTCATGCCAAAAGGCAGAAACTGAATCCACTTCCAGAAGTGGAAGTTATTGATGAACTCTTTGATGATGAAAGGGAGGATAGTCAGCTAACTGGTTCAGTTAGTGAAACACACACAGGTCATAAAGGAAAGGAATTACAGAGACAGTTGAGCACTGAAGTATCTTCCTTCAAACAGCCAAAGACAGATGCAGGTGATATAAAGAAGACCTTCATTAATATAAAAGCAAAGAATGATCCTCTGAGGATATAGGTATATAATCAGTATCTTAAAATGGCTCCTCAAAATCAAGAGAGATTAATGTCAGCCTTTGACATTCAACAAGGGAAAATGTTGATGAGCCATTTCAATCCAAAGTGCCAAAACCCCAAACAGCATCTGATTACATTAGGACCAATTTTGAGGTCCTAGCAAAAGACATTCATCCATTGGACCAAATAGAGTTACATAAGCAAACTGGGGAAATGATATATTCTACCCTTACTGAAAAAGCAATGGCAGCCCATAGATTGCAAGATTCTTTAAATAACACAAGTACCCAGTTGCAGATTGAGAAAGCCTCTTCTCAAGCAAAGGATAACAGAATAAAGTCACTGGAGGAAATAATTATCAGTTTGGGTCATAATCCCAAAGATATAAAAGGCATAGAAGCACTGATTAAGAAGAAGGATGATGACATGAGCGCGAGGAAACGGAGTTGAAGCTACCACGACTAGGGCACCCTCAGACTGAAGAAATAATGAAGGAAAATTCAGAAGAAGAGGTGATGGACTTACTTTTAAAAATGAATGAAAGACTTGCAGAAACAGAAAGAGAACTTGAAAAAGCACAGTCCATTATTCCAGCAGCTACAACACAAGCAACCACAGGAATAGGTACATCCACTACAGAGCAGCCAGCAGAGATTTCACAGGTAAAGACTTCTGATTTAAGTTCTGATGAATTGGTAAAGCAAATGAATGAATTAAAATTGCAAGTAACAGAACTACAGAAGACAAAATTGTAGCTTATTTGTCTTGAACAGAAATATGACCAATCAAAAATGACTGTTGCTGAGAAAACAAGAGAAGTTAAAAAGTTGGAAAAGTTAGTTAAAGCCTTGGAAAGGGATCTCACATTGGAGAATCCTTTAAGAGAAATAAATGACATTATTTGGGAAGATATTACTCATTCAATAAAAGATATCTGGTCTTCAATCCAGATAATATATGAGCAAAATGATTTGGTTAAACTAGCTGTGGATGAAGTTGAGAATACACGGGCAGAATTGGAAAACAGGCCCGAGGAGGCCAATCGGCTTATACAATTTCTAAATTCAAACAAACTGACATCTTTGAAGTTGAGGATTGAAGATAGAAGCTACCTAACAAATCTTAGAAATAAAAAGAGTTTTCACTAAAGAACTCTTATGAAAAATTTGAAAAAGAAGATGTTAAAACCTTAAAGGTAAAGATGAAACTCAAGTAATGGCCAGTTTTATTTGGAATGTTGCTGACCCTATCATTTACGAATATCAAATAATGGACTTACAAACTTATGTGTTCAAGAATTGGATCTGGCACCGAATGAGGCCGGTTTCTTGGCCTCTTCATCACAAGGAACATTACCTACGGGAAGAAATATTCATGACGGAGTTAGAAAATTTGTTCCCCTATCTTGTTCTGAAAGTGAAACCTCTTTGTTCCTAAACGGCCAATTTCTCCAGATACCAAGAGGTGATGAGACATTCGAAACTTCAAAAGGACCAAAATAGCAGAAGACAAATGGTGGGAAGACCTGTTAGAAATTTTGTAAAATTCATCTTCATATGGAAAATTTTGCCTTTTTACTATAGTGTGAAGGATAAATAGATGAACAAAGGTTAAAGAGTATCAGCTTAGCAGTTGAAAGTGTATCAGTAAAAGTAAAGAGTATCAGTGAAGTTAAGCAGTCATAAAGGAATTACCAAAGAGGACAGCATCGAGCTAGATTGTAGGACCTGCCTCCAGCACATGCATAAAGGGAGGAAACAGCACATCAACAGTTTCCTTTTATCCTATCTACGAGACCATCTGTCTCTCTTTATGTTTTAACTTATTCATTAGTCACCCTAGATTATTTCCTAGGTTGTTGTAAGATATTTTTAATCATTTTTTGTATATTAAACTCAACCTCAAACGGACCTTGAGGAAAACCATTCTACCTACTAATTTGGTGTCGATCTTTTGGAATAAAAGTGTTTTGGAGAAACTTCTTTGTGGCTTGCTAGATGATGATTTGAAGCTCAAGACTTTTTGCAGGATTCATGTGTCAGACTACAGTTCAATAAGTCTTTTCTATCCTATGTTTTAAGTTTTATATCTGTTTATAATATCATTGTGTTCCATTTCTGAATAATTGACATAAAAGAATAAATCAGAATTTACTTAAGTGTACTCTGATTTCAATTGTGATTATTCTAAATGTTTTCTGCTAAACTGGTTATAAGCAACGAATTCTTAATTGCTCTTGTTTCGCTGGTTTAAACATCTTGATTACTATAGTAAAGAATTCTTAGCTGCTCTTTATTTGTAATCATTCACTTTCTTTCTTTTGAACATGTTGAAAGATTCTTGATTTCCTTTCATCCCTTCAAAATCCATTCCATTCACTTTAATTTCTAAAATTGTTCTCTGTTTGGCTATCTTACCCTGCAAAGCCATCTTGTGTGTAGAATATTAATCCAGTAAAGCCATCCTTTCGACTCCATAGCCCAATGGCCTGAAATATTCAACCTTGCCCTTAGTTGGCGGATTCCACCATTCAAATTCAAACACAATTCTTGAACTTATAACTAGCCTAAAACTTTCTAAGAACAAAGCTAAATTTTAAAGAGAGAGCCCTCTCTGGATGCAGATTGGCTAGATTCTACATCTGAATTTTGGTTAGTGGTTACCTCGGGTTTCTTTCCTTTTCTTACAACTTCAAGGAAGGCCTGAGAGATAACATAGTGGCGACCATACTGGGGATCTGAATCATATTACTATTATTATTGTTTGATTTATAAACTATAAACGGAGTCTGAAGATTAGCCAGCTAGCCTTTGAAATGCTTTTGCTCTGCAACTGCATAGTAAATAAAAGCTACTTCAGTCAATCTCCGATTTAGTTTATAGATTGAATTTTGGTTTCAGACATTAAATCAGTTTCTCTAGTCCGAAAATCTTTGAGAAAATATTAATCCAAAACTTTAAATTTCTTGAAGAAGTTTGTAGAAGTTGTATTTTCATTACATTTTAAAATAAAAAACAAAAAGAAACGTTAACTAGGAAAACTAGCTTCAAAAAGGATTTGTTATACCAGGTCAAATCCTGATCCAAACCCACCTCCGGTATTCGATAATCCAAATTTGATTCCTAGGATTCTTAGAAGACAAGGAAGTCAAGGAAGTTCTGAAATAGGAAGTCAAGAAAGTTCTGGAAGTTCGAGACCTCTTTCCAGATCATTTTCCTGTCCAGTAAAGTGGATTTATTTTTATGAAATACCTTTTGACGAACGATTTGAAACATCTTTTTTTGTAAACTTTTCTGAAACTGAATTATCCAGACTAGTTCCGGATCCATTATTTTTTGAAGATCTACAATTCAGATTTATTTCATATCATCTTGACAATCAATTACAAAACTCCATTCAATCTGAGCAAACCTTTGAAAATAATTCAAACACTTATGTGATTACCACAGCTTCCCCAAGTTCATCCACTTTTCCCCAAACTTCTCAATCACAAGCTACCCCTTCCACTGCTCCACCTCTCGTTCATAGACCAACATCTCCTGTTATCCCACTTCCTCTCCCAATGGCCAACATGTATGCTCCTCTGAGATTACCAGCTAATCTAGGGGCTATGCCTCAAGATTACCAATCCAAGATAACTCCTTTTAACGGTTCTGGCACTTATACAGCTCAACAACATACCAAAAGAATAACAGATTACTTCGAATTTTATGAAATTGATGTTGAAGATGTGAGAATGCGAATCTTTGTACAAAGTCTTACTGGAGAAGTTAGGACTTGGTTTAGGAATCTTAATCCAGAAAGTATTGTTGACTTACCAGCCTTGTACAGGTCATTTTTAAATAGATGGGAGAAGAAGAAAGACCCCTTTCAAATCCTATCAGATTTTGGAAAATTGAAAAGAGGACCTAATGAAACAGTACAAGATTATATCATCAGATTCAATGAGGCCTATAATGTAGTAGCCCAAAACCTTAGACCACCACCTGATTTAGTTCTGGTCAAATTCCCTGATGGATTTGACTCTGACATAGCATATTCACTCAGGGAAAGAGCCCCACAAACTCTAGAGGAAATGCAAAACATAGTTGTTAGTGTTGAAGCTAACTTGATTGAAAAACGAGCTAGAGCTAGGGCTGAAAGGAGGATGCCCATGAACGAAGAACCTTCATATTTTGAAAGAAAGCTAGATGAAATTCTTAAAGGGATGGAAAGACTGGGGGATAGGGTAGAGACAATCGAAAGAAAGACCTCTGGTGATAATCAAAATCCTGTTAGAAACCCAAACTTCAGGAGAAATCAGAACCAAAACACTGGGAAAAATATTCCTGATCAAAATATCAGACCTCCATTTCAGGAAAATTTTGTTGAGGGTTCTACTTCTGAGGAACCAACTGAGGATGTAGAAATAAATAATTTTACTGAACATAAAAATCAACCAGAATTTTTCCTATCTCAAGAAGATCAAGAAAATCACATTCTTGAAACTTCCAAACCCATTCAGGAGAAACTTTTGATTTCAAAGAAGGGTATGATTAAGAAATCTATGAAGTTCATAAACAATACAACTTGAGAAGCAGATGAATTGATGTACCAGAGAAAAATAAACAGAAAGCTGAGAAACAAAACATCAAAGGTAAAATAAACACTTCCCCTGTACAAATTCTTCCTAGAGTAAATCCTAACCCCGCTAATCCAATAATCGAAGATGTTTCTGATAATCAACAAAACAAACAACTTTATAATACTTTTCCTTCTACAGGAAACATAGAAGAACCAGTAGAAATTGATCCATAAACAACTTCAACTGATCATCCCACTCTTGAAAAGGAGAAAAACAATGAAAACCCAAAAAGTAGAGAAAATCCCACTGTTCAGAATACTAGAGCTCAAACAGAAAAATCTTTCAATCTCGAAGCTGAAATAGGAAAACTAAAGATAGTTGTTCCATTATCAAAACTAGCTAAACATGATGTTTATAGAAGCCAGATCAGCAGATCTCTTAACATTACTAGAATAGATGACTCTGTCAATTTTCTTGATGATCAACCTAAACTACTCTTTGGTCTCGAGGTAAATGGCAAACCAGAAAGTGGAGGGACTCCTCCATTTTATGTCAGTCTGAATGTTCATGATAAAATTCTTCACAATGCCATGCTTGATTCTGGAGCATCACATAATTTAATGCCCAAAGTTGTGATGGAAAGGTTAAACTTAGACATTACCAGGCCATATAGAGATCTTTTTTCTTTCGATTCCAGTCAGGTAAGATGTATAGGTTTGATTAAGGATTTGTGTGTGACTTTGGTGCAATATCCTGCGAAATCTGTTTTGATGGACATAGTAGTGGCAGACATTCCTCCCAAGTACGGTATGTTGTTGTCCAGATCCTGGGGTGCCAAGCTTGGAGGATCTATTCAATTAGATATGTCCTTTGCTACTATCTCAGTGTTTGGTCAGCCAAAAAGACTATATAGAGAGACATTGATGAAATATTTAGTCAGTAGCCATGAGAAGCCTGAAAACTTCCCTATCTACTCAGTGCATTATGATATGGATTCATTCATCCTTTATAATGTTGAATCCGACCTTCCTACTGAGATAGAAGCACCAGAAACAGAAACTGTTAACAAATCTACTGTTCAAATCGAAGAAATTTCTGAAAACAAAGAAACATCATACATTCAAGATATACCAGAGAAAACTAAAAAACTAGCTCCTGTCAAGAAACATGTTAAAACATTTGATGAAGATTATAAGCATGAAATACTATGGCACTTAGAATTTGATGGCTCTGTAAATAAGTTAGGAGCAGGAGCTGGTATCTGGATTCATAATGTTGAAAATGATCACACCGAAGGCCATGCCTATAGACTGAATTTTAGATGCACTAATAGCATGGCAGAGTATGAGGCTCTTTTACTAGGGCTTAAACATGTCAAGAAATTAGGAGCAATTAGAGTATCAATCATAGGAGATTCTGGATTAATTATCCAACAGATCAAAGGTGAGTGCTCGACAAGAGATCCTAGATTAAGTGAATATAGAGAAACAGTCGTAGAAATTCTTAACACTTTTCTACAAGCTCAGCTTGCCAAAATTCCCAGAAAACAGAATTTACATGCCCATAGTCTTGCAATGTTCGCTAGTACCTGTAAATTACCTTTTGGGCCTAATCAGCAGTTTACAGCGGAGATTAGACATAGAACTACGTTGCCAGACAATCTGATGAATTGGCAAGTGTTTGTAAATAATAACCAGATTAATAATTTTCTAACTTTAGAAGATGAATTTTCTAACATTAGAATAGATGAGGATGCAACAATTGAGGAATCTGATCAAACAGATAAACAAGAGACAAGTATTTCAGAAGAAACTGCAATTCACATGCTTCACCCAACTAAATTCACTGAGAAAGACATGCAAGATCTGAAACAAATGGAAATCGATGAGATCATAGAAGATGAACCTGAGATCATTAATCTGAAACATAATCATTTACCCAAAGGATTAACTCCTTTGGAAGATCTTTTTGACTCAAATGACATTCCACTAAAACAAAAAATGGAGCCATTAAAAGCTGACATTGAAGAACACAATTTGGGAACTAAAACAAATCCTAAGATGGTTAAGTTGTCTAAATCTCTACCAGCAGATCATAAAGTTAAATATTTTGAACTCTTAAAAGAATTCCAGGACATTTTTGCCTGGAGTTACGAAGACCTAAAATCTTATGATACATCAATAATTCAACATACAATACCATTGAAACCTGATCAGAAACCATTCAAACAAAAACTTAGAAGGATTAATCCTGTTTTATTACCTTCAATTGAAAAGGAAATTAAAAGAATGTATGAAGCAGGAATTATTGCTCCTATCAGATTTTCAGAATGGGTTTCAAACTTAGTTCCAACAAGGAAAAAGACTGGAGAGATTAGACTGTGTGTCGATTTGAGGAATTTGAACAAGGTTTCTTTAAAAGATAACTATCCTTTACCTAAAATGAACCATATCCTACAAAGTGTAGTGGGATCTTCAAGGATATCTCTTCTGGATGGATTTTCAGGGTATAACCAGATTCTGGTTCATCCTGATGATCAAGACAAAACAGCATTTACAACGCCATGGGGTACTTTTAAATATGTTAAGATGCCATTCGGACTAAAAAACGCAGGAGAAACTTTCCAAAGAGCAATGGATATTGCTTTTGCCAAAGAAATTCATGATTTTCTAGTCATATATCTAGATGATTTGACTGTCTTCTCTAAAACAGATCAACAACATTTAGATCATCTTAGACAGGTGTTTATAAAGTGCAGAAAATATGGTATTTCAACTTAATGTTGAGGAGGTAAATCCCCTCTGCGGACAGAGGCGATCCCTACTAGCCCAGCAGGGGTCTAGCAACAAACAAATAATGCTATGACGCAAGCTCCTAGTTACGAATGAAAGACTTGGGATAAGAGCCTACCTGGATTCCAACGCTAGATCTGAAGAAGAGATGTCCCCGTCCTTCAGCCCTGGCAGATCACAATCCTTCCACGATCTCCGTGGACGAACACCTGCACACAGAAGAGACGAACAGATACATGCATAGGAACCAGCATATGTAACTAAATATCGGTCAGAAAAGATATTACTCGCATTAACATGATTGCAAAAGGAGTGGAACCATAATCATAGTCATCTATTAAAGTGATAAACGAATAGAAGTTACAACCGAGTTCTGACGTCGCAGCCTCCTTCGTACGGGTCCCCGGTTGTCCACGTCTCGCAAAGCTCGCCAAGGAAAGGGAAACCTCTCCAGAGTCTCGTAACAATGATCTCCTTGCTTAATGGGCCTTAAGGGAAAGAAGGGATTCTTTACAGCACAAAGGCACTTGGGAATAGGGAGATGCAAAGCTTCAGCACTTCAAGACTATCAGCCCTTCATCCCCTTCATCAATGGATGAAGGCTATATTTATAGAGGAGAGGAGGAGGTTGGGATCCCTACAATAGTGGAAGGGAGGCCTTATCCCTTGGGAGGTTCCCCATAAGGTGAAAACAAGAGGCCAAAGGAGGAAGGCCGTGGTTATTCAGGCGAAACCACTCCTGATGACTCATCCACGAAGTTGTTGTAATCGAAACTTCGCCTCTTTTTTTTTAAAAACTTTCCATAAACAGAGTGGCGCGGGTGCAACACTGGGACAGAGCGCCAAGTGGCGCGGGCTCAGTGTTAATTTTCCCCCATTGGCGCGAGTACATAACGGGATACCAGCGCCAATGCAAAAACATGTGTTTTTAGGGGTCTGTTCAGGAAATGATAAACAGGAGAAATGTTGTCCTCATGGAAAGGGATGCAATGATGGTATTTGCAAGGCATGACACTGCTTATTGGTCACATAATGGGTCCTCCATTGTGTGGGACGGGGAATGGTAGGGACGGTGACAAATTACTGTGTAACAGATGCCCCCTAAAGCATGAGGCCCGAGAGAGAGAGAGGGGTGAAATGCTTTACGAGAACATGTTCAACTGAAGGCCAGCCGTCGGAAAACCTGCGCAGAAAGATACAACTGATATCTCAAGTACATGATGTATATATGGTATGGACGCAGCCATCCGAAACAGAGTATGCTATAATCTGGATCTAGGGTATGGGCGCAGCCATCCAACTAAGATCAAACAAATAGACTCAGGTATGGTCGCAGCCATCCAATCAGTGAGTCATGTACATAATGATAATAATCCACAATCGCAGCCTGGATTACAACAGACACAATCCAAGGTCTTGCGCTCCATCTCGACCCAACAAAGTACAAGTTCAAGCATGTGAATATGTGAGCTGAAGTCGAACATGCAAGAACATCGTCTGATTACCAGCCAATGATGAAAGCTGTTAACAGACGCGAGAGAAACCACCAATAATGACAATGGTCCTCAATGTACTACAGGTACAATCTACGGCGTGTGAATAAATGAGTTGACGTCGAACACCCGCAGAATCATTCGATCGGAAGTCAATGATGTAAACTTCACGTCGAATGCGACGAACCTCGGCATTGGGGCATGTGTGTGCTTCTGCGCACCAATATCGTGAGTCTCGACCAAATTTCCCTGATAATGAGTTGTTTGTCAGGAAGTGACCCGATCGAAGGTGGGCTAGATAATGATTCCCACATCATCGACACGAGACAGAGGAACATGATGTTTTTGTTGTGAATCAGGATCGTATGAGAAACAGAGGAAGGTTGATATTTGCAGAGGCCAACTTCTCTTGAACACATGAATGGCACGACGGTGAATTTGGCAGTATTTGACATCAAACGGATCAGAGGTCATGGTGACGAGGCAATGAACAGATGAGCGGTCAAAAGAGATTACCCAAACCCACGGAGGCAAAGTGAAATAACGAGATGAGATGTCCCCAACCCGACACGAATGCAGACAAGTGCCATGTTCAAGAGAGACATACTGCCGACGACAACGACGATGGTTCCATTTTTCCCCACCATCTTGGTGAGTACCTCTTTATTTTTACACAAGCTTGAAGAGGATACCATATGCTTGTCATATAAGTCCGCCCTTCGGGCGAATCCATCCTAGTACATTTAACGAGTCCTAGGAAGGAGCGACTCGAATAACGTCATTTCGACTGGATCCGATGTCATCAGGGTTTAACGAGTCTGACAAAGGAAGAACTCGGCGTCTTTTCATGTTTAGAGAGTTTGAAAAGACAGCGAAAAAGAAAACTCCACAAGTCCCTTTTCGTAAATAGTTTCCCAGATCTGAAAAGGTAGAAAACAATATCCGGGAAAACCTCCTAGTCGCGATAGGCTAGGGTATTCCTTTTTCGTAATCAATCCATCCCAGCCCGAAAAAGGGTTAAACTTATACTGGGTGAATGTCGATTCGTGTCCATTTTAACGAGATCGAAACGACAAGGGCCTCGGCGATCTTTTCATATTTAGAGAGTCAGAAAAGAGCTGAAAGATGACTCCTCCTGGAGGAACGAGTGGTATAAAGGGCAGCAACTGGTTCCGGTAATGGTGGAACTACTCTGAACAAATAAAGGTCGAGAGGCTGGCTAACAAGACCACTCATAGCAGCGGTTCCTCAGGAACGGGTAAAACAACCAAGTGAAGGCATATGATCGGCCAAGCAGATAGTGACAATGGAGTGAGAAAACCAAGGCTCATCTGGCAGAAATAGGCTGATAAAATGGCAATCACAAGAGGTAAAATAAAAATGGTTTCATTTTTACACAAGCTTGAAACAAAGATAAACTATGCTTGAAACCGGTTTCATTTTTACACAAGCTTGAAACGGAAACAAACTATGCTTGAAAAAGTAAGCATGCCCCTAGCATGGTGACTCAATTCGAGGTACATGCCCCCCAAGCTTCAGTTCATATGAAAGGAAGATGGAGTGAAGGTTCAAATTACGAGATCAAGAGAAAGACTCGACTGGGATTTTACGAGATCTAAACAAAGACTCGAATTGAACGGGAACGTGTTTCATTATTTTAACGAGGTTGACACATTAAAAGAACTATCCTCGTGACACCTTGTTTCATGGTTTAAGGAGCTTGGCACAAGACAAGGAACTCTGCTCCGACAACCTTGTTTCATTTTTTAAGGAGCTTGACACAAGACAAGGAACCATGCTCCGACGACCTTGTTTCATTTTTTAAGGAGCTTGACACAAGACAAGGAACTATGCTCCGAGATCCTGGTTTCATTTTTTAAAGAGCTTGACCCAGGGAGGAAACCGTGCTCTAACCGACTTACATCAAAATGAACAAGAAGGCGGTGCTTCCAAGAGTTCTACTCCTGATGGAAGGGAAACATCCTGGAAGTCAGGACCCAATGCCCCCAGCACATTATGCACAACGGCATCATCACTGAGCACAGGCACGGGGTAAGTAGCCACATAGTTGACCTGCGGTGGAGCAGATACAACGGGTGGATAGAAACCAGGAGGGGGTGATGGCGGACCAGCTGCCACGTTAGGACCAAAGAACGAAAGTTGATCAATGGTCACGATCCGTCCTTCATGTGGAAAGCACATCACGCGAAAGAGGGAGGAGACAAGCGCTCCCATGGCATAGGTGTAATCGCGCCCCAAAAGCAGATTGAAATCCAAGGGGCCTGGAACGACCATCACGTCCATATGGACGGTTTTGCCTCCCAAAGTAATCGGTAACCTTGGAAGGATCCCCAACGGTTGACTCGTCCTTCTATTAAAAGTGAGCAGATTCTGCGTAACAGGCGCAAGCGGCGGGGAACCGAAAGCTTGCCAGGTAGTTGAAGACAGAATACTAACAGAGGCACCTTCGTCTATAATGGTGCTGGGTACAACCAGACCAAGAGCCTGTACTGTGATCTCGAAAGGCACATAGGACGGAAGGCGAAATCCTGCAAATCGATTCCAATCAAAGGAAGCGACCAAACTACTCGGAGGGGCTACCATCGAAATGCGAAGGTCTTCCCCTGATGTTACGGAAGAAGGAGCATCCTCCATAACCTCCATCTCGAAGGTGGGAGGGATATCCTCCTGAGCCTCCATCATGGGAGGCGGAGGGGTAGCTTCTTGAAGCACAGAGACAGGAGAATCTTTCTCCAAGTCTGAAGAATCTGAAGAAATCAGAAGGACATGAGGAGTGTGAGATCCACTCTCGACAGAAAAGACCTGGTGCACCGCGGACGGGGCCAGTTCAACCGATCCTACGACCAATGGTTGGTCAGGGACGGATTCGTGAATTTGAATTTCTGGGGGAGTGGGATCGACCAAGGATGACTCTTGACCAATCATGTGATCAGCTGGCGGAGGACTTAAAGAAAGCTGTTTATAACCAACCGGGAGGTATGGTGTAGAAACAACTGAGTTGTCCATGACGCGCTTGGCTTCATCCATATAAGGACAAAGATGAATGGCATGGTGCCCTTCACACAACTTACAGGGATTGGTGATCTTACCCTGCTTCTTAGAGTTCTTATCAATAGCAGCTGAAGACGTGCCCCCAACTTGACTCCCGGAAGCCAAAGGCAACGGTGGGCGGCCGTTGGACCATACTTCGAGCACCTTGGGAATGCCAGGGCAGTCTTGAAGAAGATGGTCTCCCGTGCACAACATGCACGGGAACTTGACTTTCCGAGGAGGGTTGGAAGGACTATCGAGAGGAGATTCCTTAGGGACAGTAGCTGCACATTTAGCCTCTCGCTTATCGGACTTCTTCTTCTTAGTCTTCTTCTTCTTCTTCTTAGCCACCTGGTTACTCGAATCCAGACTTTCACCAGGCGAAGTAGAAGAGGAGGACGCAGAAACAGGCGAAGAAGGGGAGAGGTCCACCTTGGAATCAACATGAGGTTGTTCAGGTGGAGGAACTGATTGAACAGTAGTGGAGACATTCGGGACAACATAGGTTGAGAACAACCAAACAGGCAACCCAACAGTTAACCCAGGAAGGGACAACGTCGCCATGTAAGGAGCACCAACATTTCCAAAAGGAGGAAAATGACCAGGATTCCCTTCTGAGGGGATTCCTTGGTTGGTGAACTCTGAAAAAGTTGCCATCAAATTCAAAACCACACACGGGCTGAAAACGAGTTAAGACACACGATCAAACGGCCAACAAGCAATGTCTAAACGGGTGTGTAATCGTGGGAGATTGATTTTACCACATTGGAAAATAAACAAATTCTACCGTTTCATGTTTTAAGAGTCGAGAAACGATAAAAAGATGACTCTATCTCTTTCAGAGTTGATACAAGCGTGAAAGGACAAGCGCTTGACGGTCTTTTCGAGTTTAGGGAGTCAGAAAAGACCAAATGACTGCTCAGGAAAAACTAGGCACAAAGGGTGTACCAAATATCCGTGAACTGCAATATACACCTTGGTTTCAAAAATGAAACAGAAATCGACCAAGGACTTTCCGTATGTGCAGGTAGTCTCCGAACGCGCACGGTGTATCATCATAAAAGGCGGCATCAAGCCTCGTGGGGTAAAGCATTGAAACCTCCATAGGGGTCTCCCTTTATATACGCGGATGCATGTGCCCCCAGAAGTCCGTGACTAGCGTACCACCCTTATTCTCAGCTAATATAATCACAACAACAGGTTTAACGATTTTAACACGTCTCTAGCCTAGACCTTCTAAATATGTTGCGTTAAGTTCCAATGTTGCCTTAGGTTAGTTGAATGAATTTTACAGTTGATCTTCAATTAAGTTTCAATTTCCAGGCCTTATCGTATGTAGTGTCTCCTAAATGCAAGCTATATGCCACGATGCAACATTTCGTTCGATGAAAACTAGTTAAATGAGAGTTGAGAGTTTTTATACAAACGAAATGAACGGAATACAAACAAGAATGTCTCTAATGCAACTAATGCAATTGCACACTTTTCATTCAAACACTAATCACTAGTAATACGGAAAAGATGACAATTTGCACTAATTAAAAAACAAAAGAGACTATATATTTTTTTTTTGATTTTCAATGTTTAATGGCTAATGTGCACTGAAAACAAAAGGAACAATTTTGAGAAATGATAACTAAGAGAGCGAAGAAAACAACATTCACTCAACAAAGCAAGCAACCAAATCTCTAAATCGACCCAAAGTCTCTCAAATCGAAGAAAGACTCGAAAACACCCAATGGACCGTGTGATCTGGGTCCAAAGCAAGGGCAAACGACTTCTGAATGAAAGAATGAACAATCACTCAAAAGACGCAACAAAACAATCAAAGACTGCTAAGAGGGCGTGGAGAATCAATCAACAAGTTGACGGGACAATCAAGACACCAAAACTCCCAAGGAGGGCTCGATTCACTATGCCACTAGATGCCCTAGGGCTCAAATCGTGAAACCGATAGACAGAGGCAAACAACCAAAGGATAGCGGTGAATTCCGGTCAAACAAGACTCCAATACACTCAAACAATCAGGAAATCAAGAAGAAAAGTACTGGTCAAGCTCAGAAAGCCAAAAATTGAATAAACTCAAAAAAGTCACAGGGGTGGCGCGACTGTGGCCTTGAAACTAGCGCCAGAGGCCGAGTGGCGCGAGACAGACAAATGCAACACGCGCCAAGTGGCGCGGCTGTCAGGTAAAAACCCGCGCCAGTCGAGTTCTTCAATGAAAATTAAAAAACAAGCTAATCTGAAAAGAGACCAACACAAGCTAAGCAAACCAAGAGGCTAAAATAATGAAAGAATCCAACCCAGAAGGTTCATCAAGCAAGGAGAAATAATCAAACCGAACCAATCATAAACGGGACAAGGAAAACCGGACGATCCCCAGCGGAGTCGCCAATTTCTTGAGGAGGTAAATCCCCTCTGCGGACAGAGGCGATCCCTACTAGCCCAGCAGGGGTCTAGCAACAAACAAACAATGCTATGACGCAAGCTCCTAGTTACGAAATAAAAGACTTGGGATAAGAGCCTACCTGGATTCCAACGCTAGATCTGAAGAAGAAGATGCCCCCGTCCTTCAGCCCTGGCAGATCACAATTCTTCCACGATCTCCGTGGACGAACACCTGCACACAGAAGAGACGAACAGATACATGCATAGGAACCAGCATACGTAACTAAATATCGGTCGGAAAAGATATTACTCGCATTAACATGATTGCAAAAGGAGTGGAACCATAATCATAGTCATCTATTAAAGTGATAAACGAATAGAAGTTACAACCGAGTTCTGACGTCGCAGCCTCCTTCGTACGGGTCTCCGGTTGTCCACGTCTCGCAAAGCTCGCCAAGGAAAGGGAAACCTCTCCAGAGTCTCGTAACAATGATCTCCTTGCTTAATGGGCTTTAAGGGAAAGAAGGGATTCTTTACAGCACAAAGGCACTTGGGAAATAGGGAGATGCAAAGCTTCAGCACTTCAAGACTCTCAGCCTTTCAGCCCCTTCATCAATGGATGAAGGCTATATTTATAGAGGAGAGGAGGAGGTTGGGATCCCTACAATAGTGGAAGGGAGGCCTTATCCTTTGGGAGGTTCCCCATATGGTGGAAACGAGAGGCCAAAGGAGGAAGGCCGTGGTTATTCAGGCGAAACCACTCCTGATGACTCATCCACGAAGTTGTTGTAATCGAAACTTCGCCTCCTTTTTTAAAAAAATTTCCATAAACAGAGTGGCGCGGGTGCAACACTGGGACAGAGCGCCAAGTGGCGCGGGCTCAGTGTTAATTTTCCCCCATTGGCGCGAGTACATAACGGGCTACCAGCGCCAATGCAAAAACATGTGTTTTTAGGGGTCTGCTCTGGAAATGATAAACAGGAGAAATGTTGTCCTCATGGAAAGGGATGCAATGAAGGTATTTTCAAGGCATGACACTGCTTATTGGTCACATAATGGGTCCTCCATTGTGCGGGACGGGGAATGGTAGGGACGGTGACAAATTGCGCTGTAACACCTAAAAAATCATTGTTTGGTCTTGAAGAAGGAAAACTCCTAGGGCATATTATTTCAAAAGATGGCATTAGAATAGATCCTGAAAGAATACAAGCCATATTGCAAATACCTCACCCCCGAAACATTAAATAGTTGCAAGCTTTCATAGGAAAGATAAATTTCTTAAGAAGATTTATTTCTAGTTTAGCTGAATTACTTAGATTGCTAACTGATATGTTGAAAAAGGATTCGAGTGTTAAGTGGACAACAGAAGCTAAGCAATCATTTGAAGAAATCAAATTAGCTTTAACCAGAACACCAGTTCTTACCAGCCCAAAATTTGATAGGGATTTCATTATTTTCTCATTTGCTTCTGAACATACAATTGCAGCTGTTTTACTACAAAAAGATGATGAAGGACACGAAAAACCAATAGCATTTTTTAGTAAAGCACTTAGAGATGCATCATTGAAATATAATATCATGGAGAAACAGGCTTTTGCACTTGTGAAAGCGATTAAATATTTGAGAGTTTATATATTGTATTCTCATGTGATAGCTTATGTACCTAATGTTGTCGTTAAAGACATCTTAACTCAAGATGGAATTGAAGGCAAAAGAGGTAAATGGATAGCTACCATTTTAGAATATGACATTGAAATAAAACCAACAAAACTCATAAAAGGTCAAGGTTTGGCTCAACTCATGACTGAAACTAATTGCCAAGCCTTAGACATTAATGAACTGGATGACGAACAGGAGATGGCGACTCCACAAATCAGTCAGGCCTTCTTAGACTCACCTTGGTACACTGATATCATTTATGTATTACTAAACCCGCAAGCTCCTCCAGGGTTATCCAGAACAAAACAGAGGTTTTTGAAAATGACATCTTTAAAATATTGTATTTTAGATAATGTTCTCTTTTGGAGGAATCATGATGGAATTCTATTAAATTGTTTATTAAAAGAAGAAGCTGATAAAGTTCTCAATGAATTTCATGCAGGAGATTGTGGTGGACACCTCTACTGGAAGTCAACTGCAGATAAGATATTGAGGGCTGGTTTTTATTGGCAAACTTTGTTTTCAGATGTTAAGAAATTTGTAATTTCTTTCCATAAATGTCAGATCTTTGAAGGCAAGAGGAAATTGCTACCCTTACCCTTGAAACCAATTTCCACCGAGAAACCCTTCCAACAATGGGGATTGGATTTCATTGGAGAAATCCATCCTCCTTCTTCTGGTCAACACAGATGGATTCTTACTGCCACAGATTACTTTACTAAATGGATTGAAGCTATCCCATGTAGACAAGCCAATGATTCTGTAATCATAGAATTCTTAGAAACCAATATATTTTCAAGATTTCGCTGTCCAGAGAAAATTATAACTGATAATGCTGCTGCTTTTAAGTCCAAGAAAATGATTAGTTTCTGCAATAAATATCACATAACCTTAGGCCATTCAACAGCCTATTATCCTCAGGGTAATGGACTAGCAGAATCTTCCAATAAAAGCCTTATTAATATCATTAAAAAATTATTGGAAGAAAATAAAAGGAATTGGCATAAAAAACTTACCAATGCATTATGGGTAGACAGACTTACTACCAAAAAATCAATTGGGACCAGTCCATATGAATTAGTTTATGGCATTGAAGCTGTTTTTCCTTCATCTTTAGGAATTCCTGTAATGAAATTGCTTCAAGAAGCTCAAGTAGAACCAAATGATATTCAGAGAAGAATAAACCAAACAATTCACTTGCAGCAGACCAGAGAAGAGGTATATCAGAGATCCCAAGTTCTGCAGGAAAAATTAAAGAAAATGTTTGATAAAAGAACTAAAGCAGAAGATTTTCAACTAGGAAACAAAGTCTTATGGTGGGATTCCAGAAGGGAAGACAAGGGAAAGCATGGAAAGTTTGATTTCTTGTGGAGAGGACCATTTATTATTCATGCTTTGCAAGGGAACAACACATATTTCTTAAAGAATTTGGATGGTACAGACGATGAGGAAGGACCAGTCAATGGTCGAATGCTAAAACACTACTTTGATCCTATTTACTAGGATGTTTTGATTTTCTAACATGTACATATTATATCTTTTGTACTACATTGGTTTTGATTGGATGGTGACCTGCTAGAGTTGAAGCCCGAAGAGAAGGCCCTAAGCTTTAGAAGTTTTACTATCATATATACAATAAAGCAACAAAAGAAGAAGATTTCATGGTTCAGATTAAAATCATTTTGAGGCAACTGATCTACTGTTCTTGACTTTTCACAAGGAAAAACCATCCCCAAGTGGAGCCAGTGTTAGACTCCTATACCAATAGGGGTCATATTTCATGATTGATTTGTTGAACTATGCCATATGTCAAACCTTTTTCTTGTTGCAAAGGTGTTTCATATTTTCAAAAAAAAAAAATCAAAAAATTTAAAAAATGTAAAGAAGGTATACCCTAAAAGAAAAATCAAAGGGTAAAAAGAATAAAATGGTCAAAAAAGTGAAAGAAATGAACCCTAAACAAAAATATACTAGGAAAGTGTGCAAGTCCAAATGCCACTACTATTTCATTTTCTGTAATAAACAATTGTGTGCAGTTTGTCAAACTTTTGCCACAATTTATGAAGAGTCAAACTGTTTAAACTTGACTCATTCATTTTTCAATTTCATGTTGTAGAATAGAGAATAAATATCTGACTAAACAGTTTAATCTTGGCAGATAAGTAGATAGGTAGAGTTAATAAAAGGTGCTCAACAGTTTAATCTAAGCCCTTGGATGTAATAAGTGTAGACTTAGATAGGTTTTCCATGTAAAAGAAAAAGAAGATTGATAAGGGTTTGCCAGTCTAAGTGCACCCTAATAAAGAAGAGAAAATGGTAGTGTAAAGTAGATAGGGTAGGTAGATGGTGTTGCAAAGTTTCATGTGATGAATGATGGTGCTAAATGTGTTTAATCCTTTACTTTCATCATAAGTACTGAAGCAGAAAATACATTGGAAAATTCACAGAAAACAAAGTCAAAATCATTAACTTCCCACATCACTTTTTCCCTAAGAGTTTTACTAATTTCCCCAAAGTGCTAAGGTATTTGAAGATTAAAAGGGCTCAAGGCATTTCCTTGACTTTTGGAGGGACCGGACCCTCGGCCTAATGATCAAAAAGACCTAAGTACTTGAAGTTATTTATCATTATAATCATTCACTTTTAATCTTTTCTTAAGTAAAATTCTATTTTACTTAGGAAAATCATGCAAATTTCCATAATAATCCCTCAAAATTACTTACTATTCTATGTTTAAGTGTTGAAATTGAAATGATACAATTTACTTCAGAAATCTCCACTTTTCTAGTTGTGTAAAGTATTTTGAGTTTCCCTTGTCCCATTGTCATATTAAAATTTAACTTTAAATATTAAATCCTTATATAAATTACCTTTCCCTATATGTATAACTCCTTCTACATAAATATCCCAAAAACCCATCTTATTATAAAATTTCAACCAAAGTATTTATTTTCCAATTATTCATAAAAGACCCACATTATGTGCCCTTTGGTTAGAAATATATCTTTATAATCAATCCCCGCCCCTATGGATAATAAATTACATTGATTTATTACCATATAATAACAATATTGAAAAATTTTTAAACATATGTTTTATGTTTTAAACGGAAAAAACAAATAAAACCAAAGCCCCGCCGCTACCCCAACTCTCATTAAACCACAAGATTAATTAATCACCCGGATTAATTAATAACCAATCCCTTAGCCAGTAATACGCCGCCCGGAATAGTTAAATTAACATTAATTAATTTGGGCCCGCGTGTTAAATCCCCCACCATCTTCCCGTCATATCACCCGTTCGATCGCCCATTCTCGGATAACGGCCCGCTGTAATTCCGCTAGCCATCCATCGTCCGATCGTTAACGCGTGGGATCACGGTGGTTTCCAAATAGTGCTCTGACCACGTGTCGATCACTTAATGGAATCACTGCCTCCCCATTAAATACCGCCATCTCCCAAAAGCGGTGCGGAAATTACTGCTTACCGCCCAGCTCGATGGCGTGTCCTCCCGTACAATAATGACGTCATCCTCGGAAAAATAAAAAAATCCCTATTGACTTTGTAAATAAAACAAAATTTCGTGTATTTTCTGTCATTTTCTCTGTTGAAAGCGACTGCGCCCTCCACTGAAAAATTCGAAAATTCCACTGTTTAAGTCGTCGTCGACCAAAATTACAGAACGCCATTGTTATACCAGTGCCCGAGTATTCATCCTCCATTGACCAGTACCTGTAAATCTCGACATTTTCCATAAAATAGGTATTTATCTGTTTTCCTGCTAGAACTTTGTAAAAAATATGCATTCCAGTGTTAAATTCAAGCCATAATCTGAAAAGAAGTTTTATATTGGTCTGTTTTAGTTCCTGCAACCAAAAGAATACTTTCAAAACTCAAATTGCACCCGTTCTGTAAAAAACCCCCGAAGCTTCCACTTTGAATACACAAGAACCAAAATGGAAGTCCCGGTAGCCCTGAGTGTAGCTCCATTAAACGCTCCCCATAAAGAATTGGAATATTTGTCATTAGTGGATAAAGACTTTCAAATTAAAGACTTAGTGTTTGATGAAAATCCCCTTCGAAGTTATTGTCGCTGCAGAGATGATTACTCGAAAGGTTTGGATGTCATTGGGTTATGGGAATTCAATTTCCCAAGATATCTCGTCCCCTCAGTCCGTATTTTCCTAGAAATTATCCACTACTGTCATTCCAATTATGATTCAACTCAAAGAGCAGTGTTATCCCCAGACCAGAGTATCCTTTTTCCCATTACTCCTCAAGCTATTAATACAATGCTCCATTTTGAACCTGATCAAAACCTTAATCCCTTGCCCATGGAAGAACTACTTGAAAAGTCTACTCAGTTGTCCCAAGAAAAATTGAAATGCATTTGCCAGACCTTTATGTTACCTGAACATCAACCTAAGGGACCTCCTCCCTATGGTTTTTCTTATTTTACTAATTTAGGCAAGCTCGTCCTGAATATGATATCCTTTGTGCTGAGTTTTAATACTAGTGAGTATGTTGATGAATTAACCCTAGTATCATTATCCATCTTCACTCTTGGACACCCTCCTGCTGTAAAATATGACTTTGCATCTTTCATTGCCAATAAAATCCATGACCAGTTCATGAGGCTAGATAATGAGAAAGTATTTAAATATTCCTCAGTCATTTACCATCTCATCATCTATTATCAATCAGAGAAGTTCCCTTTTCCTGTTAAAAAGATTGATGCCAAGGGAAACCCTAGATCTGTTATATTTTGGTCTGCCATAACTCACAGTTCCTATAATTCTCCCTATTCTTATGCTGAGTTCATTGATCTTTTCATACATCCTACAACTACCTTGTTGACAGGAGTTGCTCCTCCAAGGCTTAGCAATGAGATTAAGAAAACTTTACAGCTTTCAAGGACATACAAAATTGGAGACTGGTATTTGTACCGAAATTATTCAGAAATCAGAATATATGGATGTGAACTTTGTCCATTCAAGCTGCCTAAATATGTGCCTATGAGACTTTTTTCCTTAGAGTATTTCAGGAAAATGAATAATTCTGATGTTATTCATTTCTGTAACGCTAAAAAGAAAGCCCAACTAAGAATCAAAAGTCAGTTAGGTCCCTTTATATGCAATTCTAGGGCTGTTGAACAAGAAGAAGAAAATATATTTCAAAACCATTTCAAGTTACAAAAGAGTTTCCGTTGGATTCCCTATGATCCATTGAGTTTTATTTGTGACAAAAGAATGAAGAACAAATCAGCACCCTACTTTCACCACAGAATTCCAGAAATAGAACAGTATGCTAATCAAGATGAGTGGATGGAAGGAACATTAGTTGAACAGGATAGTGAAGAAGTCAATATGAACAAAATTATGAAAGATCTTGAGAAAAAGTTTGACCTAGAATCTTTTGGGCAAGTGCAGGTACCACATATTGGCACTTCCTCAACAGGAAATCTCCAACAGGGGTTACAAGAAATCATTCCATCAATTGCCGTTGAATCTAAAGGCAAAGGGAAAGAACCAGAAATACAAGTCATTGAAACTTTCATCATGACAGAAAAACCTCAAACTTCCAAGGCACCAGATCAACCACAGGTTTCTCCTATTCAAGTTAATCACCCTGAAGTTTCAGATATGCAGACTCCATCTAATGTGGAAATAGGCAAGAAAAGACAGGTTACAAATCCTACTCCTCCCAAAGAATCTTCACAACAACCTCAAGCTAAAAGGTAGAAACTGAATCCACTTCCAGAAGTGGAATCTATTGATGAAATATTTGATGATGAAAGGGAGGATAGTCAAATAACTGGTTCAGTTAGTGACAGAGACAGTTGAGCACTGAAGTGTCTTCCTTCAAACAACCAAAGACAGATGCAGGTGATATAAAGAAGACTTTCATTAATATAAAAGCAAGGAATGATCCACTGAGGATGAAGGTATATAATCAGTATCTTAAAATGGCTCCTCAAAATCAAGAGAGATTAATGTCAGCCTTTGACATTCAGCAAGGGAAAATGTTAATGAGCCATTTCAAATCCAAAGTGCCAAAACCCCAGGCAGCATCTGATTACATTAGGACCAATTTTGAGGTCCTAGCAAAAGATATTCATCCATTGGACCAGATAGGATTACACAAGCAAACTGGAGAAATGATATATTCTACCCTTACTGACAAAGAAATGGCAGCCCATAGATTGCAAGATTCTTTAAATAATACAAATACCCAGTTGCAAATTGAGAAAGCTTCTTCTCAGGCAAAGGATAACAGAATAAAATCTCTGGAAGAAATAATCATCAGTTTGGGTCATAATCCCAAAGATGTAAAAAGCATTGAGGCACTGATTAAAAAGAAGGATGATGATATTGCTGCACTGAGAAAGCAATTGAAATTGCCAGCCTCAAGGCATCCCCAAACTCAAGAAGTTTTGAAGGAAAATTCACAAGAAGAAATGATGGAATTGCTCCTGAAAATGACTGAGCAACTGAGTGAGACTGAGAAAGAACTGGAGCAGGCATTAAAAGAAAAGGAAGATATCATGCAGACATCCACCACAGAGGCCACTACAGGTACAACAGCAGCAGATCAACAAACAGATCCATCACAGGTAAATACTTCCAGTTTAAGTTCTGATGAATTAGCAAAGCAAATGGAAAGTTTAAAACTCAGAGTCACAGAACTTCAATCTACAAAATTACAGCTGGTGAATTTGGAACAAAAATATGATATGTCAAAAAAGACTGTTGCTGATAATACAAGGGAAATTAAGAGGTTGGAAAAATTGGTTAAGGCTTTAGAAAAAGATCTCTCATTAGAAAAGCCTTTAAGAGAAATAAATGAAATTCTTTGGAATAATATTATTGATTCAATAAAGAGTATTTGGTCCTTTGTTCAAATAATCTTTGAACAAAATGACTTGGTCAAAGTAGCTCAGGAAGAGATTGACAAAACAAGAGAAGAATTAAGGCACAGACCTGAGCAAACGAATCAACTTATACAGTTTTTGAACACCCAGACCAAGCAGCAGCTTGCAGAGCTTGGAATTGAGGATAGGACAGGTACTATTTTAGAAATAAAAAGAGTTTTTACCAAGAGAAATCTTATGCAAAATCTGGAAAGAAAATGCTCAGATATTCAGCAAGAGATCAGTGCATTTAAAGAAAGGTTTAATGTTTTATTAGCCAGCGGGTTGCCCATTCCGATGGTTTCAGAAGACAAAATAATGGAATTGGAAACTTATGTCAACAAATTGGACATACATGCTCACAACGTCACATGTTCCTCTACCAGCTCATCAGAATCAACATTGCCAACAGGGAAGAATCTCTACGACAGGTTAAAGAATTTGTTTCATCTTGAACATGAAATAAGGTATTTGTTCCCAAATCGGCCCCATTTTTTTAGATACACAGAGGCCGATGAAACATTAAGAAAACTCAAAAGAACCATAATAGCAGAAGACAAATGGTGGGAAGACCTGTTGGAAATTTTGTAAAATTCATATTCAGATAGAAAATTTTGCCTTTTACTATTGTGTAAAGGATAAATAGATGATTAAAGGTTGAAGAGTATCAGTTTGGAAGTTGAAAGTGTATCAGTAGAAATAAAGAGTATCAGACAAGCAAGGCAGTTAAAAAAGAATTACTCAAAAGGACAGCATCGAGCCCTTTTGTAGGACCTGCCTCCAGCACATCCACAAAGGGAGGAAATAGCACACCAGCAGTTACTTTTTGTCCTATCTACGAGACCATCTGTCTCCTCTTTTATTGTAACTTATTCATTAGTCACCCTAGATTATTTCCTAGGTTAGTGTGAGATATTTTAAATCATTTTTTGTATAAATAAACCCTCGAATAAAGTATTGAGGGTGGATTCTACTACTTTGCTGTGACATTGATGTTTTTGGAATAAAAGTGTTTTGGAGAAATTTATTTGTGGCTTGCTGGATGACAATTTGAAGCTCAGGACTTTTTGCAGGATTCATGTGTCGGACTACAGTTCAATAAGTATTTCTATCCTATGTTTTAAGTTTTATATCTGTTTATAATATCACTCTGTTCCATTTCTGAATAATTGACATAAATGAATAACTCAGAATTTACTTAATTGTACTCTGAGTTCAGTTGTGATTATTCTAAAATGTTTTCTTCTAGATTGGTTATAAGCAATGAATTCTTAAATGCTCTTTCTTCGCTAATTTAAACATTTTGATTACTATAGTAAAGAATTCTTCACTGCTCTTTATTTGTAATCATTCCATTTCTTTCTTTTGAACATGTTGAAAGATTCTTAACTGCCTTTCATCCCTTCAAAAATCCATTCCATTCACTTTAAATTCTAAAATTGTTCTCTGTTTGGCTATCTTGCCCTGCAAAGCCATCTTGTGTGTAGAATAGTAATCCAGTAAAGCCATCCTTCGACTCCATAGCCCAATGGACTGAAAATCTTCAACCTTGCCCTCAGTTGGCGGATTCCACCATTCAAACAAAATCAAAACTCTTGGACTTATAACTAGCCTAAATTTTTCTAAGAACAAAACTAAATTTTAAAGAGAGAGCCCTCTCTCGATGAAGATTGGCTAGATTCTGCATCTGAAGGTTGGTTTATGGTTACCTCGGGTATACTTTCCTTTTCCACAACTTCGAGGAAAACCTGAGTGATAACAATTGAGTTCCCTTGGTAGGTTGAAGCAAATGATGAAAAAAGGCTCAGCAAAGGTTTTTACGGGCTTACAGGCGCGAATAGGTGAAATGCAATAAGAAATCATAAGTTTTAATGCATTAAACCTTAAGTCAAATCAAGGTTTAATTGCATTTATTTCATATATGGCGGGAGCGGTTTTGGATTTGCTAGGGCGATTTTTTGCGCAGTTCTGAAGTGGTAAGTGGTAATTCACTTTTTGAACGCGATTCAATTAAATCATGACACGTCAACACAGGGAAGTTTGGGAAAACAACCCATATCGCGCAACTTTTATAAAACTTCGATCGGGCACTTTATTTGCGCGATATAGGATATCGGTCGTCGGATCTGGCTTTCAAAACCAAAGGGTCAAGATTAAAAGAAAATGTGCGGGGAAAGTGTTGTGGGTCCAGGGCATCAATTTATGACTGTTGATCTGATGGGCGGAAGATCAACGGTGAAATGAGCCTGCACGATGAACGTGGGGATAGAAAAGGCAAATCGGTTGGCTGCGGATGCGGATCTTGAGCTTTAATGAGGATCAACGGGTTGACATTGAACATGATGGGAAGGTAAGGTTTATGCAAAATGGAACTATCGCACTCAACAGAGAGTGTTTGGACCCCAGTGGGGTGATCCGGACGATTCTGGTATCTAGATGGGGTAAAAGGGATTTTGCCAAGTTTTATATACAAACGGGCTATGTATAAATGGAAAAGTGATCGAGAGGTTTTTTTTTTTTTAAAGGATTTTAACCAAGGTTAATAATTGGGGTATGGGATATGTATCGGGGAATTGGGTTAGGTTGTATCTTGGGTAAAGAGAGTCGGGGAAGGAAAAATAAGCAAAAGGAATAAGCTTTTGAAGTTTAATTTAAACAAAACTTCGATATTTTGTTTTAAACATATAATTGAACATGTTTAAAGACGTTTTTCATATATTTTTATTATATAGTAATTAAATCAAAGTGATTTACTTACCATAGGGGGGTGGGGTATTTATATAAATATATATTTAGCCAAAGGGGTTGTAAAGTGGGTATTTTAATTAATCATGTGGGAAATAATAACTTTAGCTAAAGTGATAATAAATGGGGTTTTGGGGCTATTATATAAAAGGAAGTTATATCATATAGGAAAAGGTTGTTTCTATAGGGAAAAATAGGTTAGAATTAATATGAAAATGGGACAAGGTATACTCAAAATAAATAAACATAACCAAGTAAAGTGAAGTTTTAAAAGACAATTTGCATCATATTAATTTCATCACTTTAACTTATGATATAATGTAATTTTGAGGGTTTAATGTTCTCATGTGATGAAGGAAATTAGTTAAATGGGAATTATATTGTCTTTAAGTAAAAATTAGATTTTACTTAGGATTCTTCAGGGGAATGAATGCATGAAATGGAGTAATGATGTGATTTTGAGGGATTAATATAGACATTTACCATTTTCCACTAATCAGTCATAGATCCTTGGGTCCGGTCTCAAAAAAAGTCAAGGAAATGCCTTGATCCTTTTTGACGGATATCTTAGAATGCTTACTAGCTATAGGAAGGGGAATTTAGTTATTTTGTAGCCCTGGTGAATGATATTTACATTGATGCTTCTCACGTTCTTCTACCTACCCAAATTAACATGCTAACATTTTTTCTTCCTTTTTAGTAAGGTGCATTTGAGCTAGCAACCTTTTACAACATTTATTCTTTCTGAAAGAAAATAAAACTATCTAATTCTACATTTATTTCATCCATGAATCCAGATTAAATTGTTGGATTCACTTTATTTCTCTACCTAACTACTGAATTGTCATGATTAAACTGTATGACAACTCTTTATTCTCTATCTACAACATTTGAAATTGAAAAGTGACAAGTCAAGATTAAAATTTTCAACTCATCACAGACTATGGCATTTATTGACACTCTTCCATAGTCAAAAGGTAAAAGTAGTGGCATTTATGCTTGCACACTTTCATGTTTTATTGATTTCTTCTTTTTGGGGTATATTATTTTTTCTAAGTCCTTTGATTATTCTTTTAGGACTTTTTACCCTCTTTTTGATTTTTTTTATTTTTGATTTTTTTATTTTTAAATATGTGAATACAATTTGCAGTATAAGATTCTAACATCGGGTTCACTTGGGGATGGCATTTCCTTGTGAAATTTCAAGAACTCTGAGATCAGTAGCCTTATCCATTGAGCTTGGTGATCCTGTAAATGTCTTCCGATTTTTGAAACAAATCATATTTATGACATCTTATACTGCAAAGCTTAGGGCCTTTTCTACAGGCTTCAAATTTGTAGATAAAATATCCAATCCAATCTACACACTGACTATGAATATTTACAATGATAAAGTAAATGAATCTAAATGTTAAGTGACTCTGTGGAATAGTAGTGTTTCAGCATCCTACCATTCACTGGTCCTTCCTGAAGCTCAGTTCCATCCAAATTCCTGATGAAAAAGGAATTATTACCTCTATAACCATATATCACATAAATTCCTTGGCATAGAAATTAAAACTTCCAATGTTTACCTTTATCCTCTCTTCTTGAATCCCATCTCAAAACTTGATCTCCTATGAAAAAATCATCTTCCTTAACCCTTTTATCAAAAATCTTTTTGATCTTGTCCTGTAAAACTTGTGACTTTTCATAAACTTCATCTCTGGTTTGTTGGAGATGTATGGTTTCATTAATTCTTCTTTGAATATCATTTGTTTCCACCTATGATTCCTGGATAATCTTCATGACTAGGACACCCGAGGAAGAAGGGAAAACTGAATCTATACCATAAACGATCTGATAAGGTGAAGTTCCCATAGAATTTTTTTTGGTAAGTCTATCAGCACAAAGGGCATAGACTAGATTTTTGTTCCATGTCTTCTTATTATCTTGGAGTAGTTTTTTGATGATGTTGATTAAACTTTTGTTTGAGGATTCGGCCAAACCATTACCTTGGGGATAATATGTTGTGGAATGACCTAAGGTAATATGGTATTTATGGCAGAAAGAAATCATTTTCTTGGATTCGAATGCTATTGAATTGTCAGTAATAATATTATGTGGGCATCCAAATCTTGACAAAATATTACTCTCTATGAATGAGATTATAACTGAATCAGTATCTTGCCTAGCGGGAATTGCTTCTATCCACTTGGTAAAGTAATTGGTAGCAGTTAAAATCCATTTGTGTTGACCTGAAGATGGAGGATGGATTTCACCTATGAAGTCTAACCCCCATAGTTGAAATTGTTTTTTAGTGCATATCGGTTTTAGAGGTAACGGTAACAGTTTCTTTTTACCTTCAAAAATTTGGCACTTATGACAAGAAGTAACAAAATTTTTAACATCAGAAAATAAAGATGGCCAGTAAAAACCAGCTCTTAGTATTTTGTATGTTGTACTCATCCAGTATAGATGGCCTCCACAGTCACCTGCATGAAGTTCCTCAAGGATTTTTTCAGCCTCATATTTTAATAAACAATTTAGTAAAATCCCAGTACTTTCTTTCCAATAAAGTGCATTATTTAAGATACAGAACCTCATTGCTTTCTGTTTGATGAATCTTTCCTTGGTTTTTGTTAGCCCAGGAGGAGCTTGTAAATTTGTTAGTACAAAGATTATATCAGAGTACCATGGTGAGTCTAGATAGGCCTCACTGATCAATGGAGTCACCATCTCCTCCTGTTCATCTATTTGTGCAATGAAATTAATATCTAAAGCATTGCAATTTAATTTAGCCATCAGTATGGCTAAACCCTGTCCTTTAATGAGTTTAGTTGGTTTAATTTCCAGATCGTATTCAAGGATTGTGGCTATCCACTTTCCTCTCCTACTATTTGGTCCATCTTGTGTCAAAATGTCTTTAATTACTGCATTAGGGACATATGCAATGATGTGTGAATGAAGTATATACACTTTGAAATATTTGATGCCTTAACCAAAGACAAAGTCAGTTTTTCCATTATATTGTATTTCACTGGTGCATCTCTGAGGGCTTTACTAAAGAATGCAATGGGCTGCTCAAAGCCTTGATCATTTTTCTGCAGAAGAACTGCAGCTATGGTGTGTTTGGATGCAAAGGAAAATATTATGAAATATTTTGTGTAATATGGGTTGATATGGACTGCTGCTTTAATTAAGGCCTGTTTAATATATTCAAAAGATTGTTTGGCCTTTATTGTCCATTTTATTGAGGCGTACTTTTTGACCATATTGTTAAGATCTTTTATAATTTCAGCCAGATTAGAGATGAATCTTCTTAGAAAAATGATTTTACCCAAGAATGCTTGGAGTTCGTTTTTGTTCCTTGGTGGTTGAATGTTTATAATTGCTTGAATTCTTGCAAGGTCTATCCTAATGCCTTCTTTTGAGATGATGCGACCTAAAAGTTTTCCTTCTTCCAACCCAAAAAGAGACTTTTTAGGATTAAGAGATATACCATATTTTCTACATTTGATAAAAAATTGTCTCAAGTGATCTAAGTGTTCATCATTTGTTTTCAAAAAAACAGTAATATCATCAAGATAAATGACTAAAAATTCATGGATCTCCTTGGCAAAGGAAATATCCATGGCCCTTTGAAATGTAGCTCCTGCATTTTTTAACCCAAAAGGCATTTCGAGGTACATGAAAGTACCCCATGGAGTAGTAAATGCAGTTTTAGTTTGGTCATCTTTATGAACTAGAATATGATTGTAACCAGAGAAACCATCTAGTAAAGAGATTCTTGAAGAACCTGCCACCTTTTGCAAAACATGATCCATTTTTGGCAAGGAATAATTATCCTTAAAGGATGTTTTATTAAGATTTCTAAAGTCTATGCATAGTCAAATTTCTCCTGTTTTCTTTTTGGTTGGCACTAAATTTGATACCCAGTCAAAATATCTGACTGGTGCAATTATGTGTGCATCAAACATTCTTTTCACTTCCTTTTCGATTAAAGGTAACAAAACTGGATTAATCCTTCTGAGTTTCTGTTGAAAAGGGTTTTGATTTTCTTTTAAAGGAATTTTATGTTGGATTATGTCTGCGTTGTATGTTTTCAAGTCTTCATAACTCCATGCAAAGACATCCTGATATTATTTTAAAATTTCTATGTATTTAACCTTCTCTTTTGATGATAAGGATTTTGATAGTTTGGTTGTTCTTGGTTTTTAATCTATCCCTAAGTTATACTCTTCTATATCAGACTTAAATGGTTCCATTTTTGGCCTTTTGGGCACATCATTGGAATCAAATAAGTCTTCTAGGGGAGTTAAACCTCTGGGTAAAATGTTATTTCTTAAATCAATTAAATCTATTTCATCTTCTATCAATTCCTCTATATCTACTTTTTACACTTCATCTATGTCACTCTGAGTAAAAATAGTAGGCTTATCAACATTATGTACATATAAATTATCTAAATCATCTATTTGACAGAAATTTAAATCTATATCACAAGGTGAATCTACATTACAGCCATTATCGATTTGGAAATTTTGAAATTCTTTCTCATTATTCAAAAAGTGATAAATTTTCTCATCCTCTGAGAAAATTTGCCAATATTTCACATTATCTGGAACAATAGGCTTGTGTTTGATCTCAGGAGTGTATTTTTGTAATGGTGAAAAATGAAATTTACAACTGTTGGAAAAGGTTGCTAAACAATGGGCTTGTATGTTTTGTTTTCTAGGGATGATAGCAAACTTTGATTCTAACAAATCATCAAGCAAATCCAATATTGTTTCTCTATATCTTGCTAGTCTGGTATTATAAACAGAGTATTCAGCGTTTATTTGTTTGATAACTAATTCAGAGTGTCCCATGACTATTATTCCTTTTCCTCCGATTTCTCTAATAATTTGCAAACCTAAGATTAAAGCTTCGTATTCTGCCATGTTATTGGTGCATTTGAAGTTCAATATAAAAGCATGTCCTTCAGAATGGCTTGTTTCAATATTGGTAATCCATACACCTGCTCTAGCTCCAAATTTATTAACAGATCCATCAAAATCTAAATCCCATAAAGCTTCATGACCAATATAATCATCCTTTATTTTAATTTTTTTATCAGTAAGTTCAGCTGGATTTTCATTTTGATCAAAGTTACTGAGAATAAAGGAATCAAGATCAGTTGGAATGGAATAAATTGGATAATTTGTAGGTCTATCAGCAGTACAGATCATGACCTTCATCAAGGTTTCTCTATAAATCTTTTTGAGCTGTCCAAATACCAAGATAGTGGCATAACTCATATCAAGTTGTATATATCCCTACAACTTTGCTCCCCATGAGCGAGAAAGAAGCATGCCATACTTTGGCGGGATATCAACTACCAAAACATCCATGATCATGCTTTTACCAAGATATTGGACTAGGTTTACACATAGATCTTCAATAAATATTGTGCATTGAAATTTAGATGAATCAAATGAAAATAGGTCCTTATATGGTTTGGTTATGTCTAGATTCATGGTTTCCATTATAGCTCTAGGCATTAAATTGAGAGAAGCTCCAGTATATAGCATACTATTGAGAAATATTTGGTCATGTACAATAAGACTTACATAAAATAGAGGTACTAACCCATCTGAATGCTTTCCATCTACATTGGGGCCAAAAATTGATTCAGGCCTATCTTCACTCATGTTAATTGTATCTTCATTTTCATTCACATTTAATGCTTCAGAAATCATTGATCTATACAAGTCATTTTTAACTAATTCAACTAGTGGAATGACTATCTTTAACTTGGATATTTCAGATTGCATGTTGAATGTTGGTTGAGATTTGATGGTTTGAATTACTTCGTCTTTGGGAACTATAGTTTGTGATGATTTTTCTTGAGTATCTATAGTTTTACCTTTGGTTTGAGCTTTTCTCTTGTCTTATGTTTGAGTTTCTTGGTTTCTTCTATCTTTAATCATTTTTTCAAGAATATTTTGAGGGTTAGTAGAATTTTTATCATTTTTAGGATTCTCAACAAAAGATTTAGCATTTGGGTTGGCTGGATTCTTTCTTAGCTCATTGACTATTGCTGAATTGGTGGTTTTAGTAGCATTATCTTTTGGGGCATCTTTTGAAGATTGAGCCACCTCATCAGTAATATATACAATATTTGGGCTTTTTTGCTTTTTAGGACTGGGTGGATTAGAACTTTGTTTATTCTCTCTAGGAAGAATATGAAAAAAATTTGTTATAGGAGCATCGGTCTTCTTTTTGTTTTGTTATTATGGGGTTGGAGCATTGTTCTTTATGGAAGGTTCATTGGTTTTCTTGCTCCTAAGGTTGTATTGATTGTTAATTTCATTAATTTCAAAATCATAACCTTGTTTATAATCAAAGGAATCTCCAGATTCTACTTTGAATTGTTGAAGCTCAAAGGGTTCCTGGTCCTCCTGAGTGAGGAAAATGGTATTGTTTTCATCAATCCCCATAACTATGTTGATGTCTTCCTCCTCCTCAACATTGTTTTGTGAACTTTCTACAAAGTTTTCTTTGAATGGGGTTCTTATATTCTGATCTAGGGAAGGTTCCTTACCTTTCCCAGGATTGTTTTTTTTTTCTGTAGTTGGGATTCCGGATTTGGGATTGATTCTCCCATTGTGGTTTCCTTTCGATGTGATCTAGTCTCTCAACTAATTTTTCTAATTCTTTGGTAATAAAATAAAACTTACCATCTAAGTGTGAAGCTTCTTCTTTAATACTAACCCTTCTTTCGTTTCTCAGTTTGGCTTTCTTGAAAATTATATTGATTTCTACACCTACAACATTTTGTTGCATTTGTTCTAGAGTATCCGCATCCCTTTTCTCTAAGTTGGTAAGCCATATCTACATAAAAAAAATCAAGGAATTTGAGTAGTACAAAATTCAGAGTGGGTTTAAGGTTTGCAGGAATGGCATTGTAAAAACTGTTGTATCTGGTGCAAAAGTCTTGGACAGACTCATTTGGGGCTCTCTTAACAGCATCAAACTCAGATAGTATTTGCATAGGATTTTTGTTTTTCTCCCATTTATTTAGGAAGCCTCTATGGAATGCAGGTAGGTCTGCTATGCTACCAGCACCTAAACTTATAAACCATGTTTTCACTTCTACAGTTAAGCTTTGTGAAAATAATCTCATTTTGACATCAGCCTCATCTATTTCATAAATTTCCCAGAAATCATTCATTCTAGTGATATGTTGTTGTGCTGTGATCTGTGAAAAATGATCAAACAGTGGGATATCTTTTTGGTAGTTCTGGGGCATGTCATGGAGATTTTGGGGTAAGACTAAGGGAGCATATCTGGCTGCCATGGCTTGGATTTTTGCTGAACTGAGAGGAACAGTAGCAATGGAAGGGATAGTGCTGGTTACAACAGTGGATGTACTTGAAGAGATTGGTAATGAGGATGAAAAGAAGTAGTATGGTTAGTGTTTATGGCGGTAGTGGATGTAATGGACCGAGTAAATAATGGATATATTACTTTAGGTTGCACGGGTAGCTCAGGGATGAATGGATCGGTTGATGAACTAGAAGTGGATTATGGATATGATGAATATATGATTCTATGGTGTAGAGGCAATTCAGGGCTTATAGGCTCTTGAGGTGAACTGACAGTAGAATCTGTAAATGATGTGGTAGCATACAAAGTAGAATCTGATTCTGGAAAAACTGTGGTGTATAGTTGGGAAACTGGGGGTTTGAATTGAGACAAAAAATTAGCTAACTTAACAACTTCTTTAATGTCTTTAATTTTTGTAACATTTACCCTTTTCACTCGACTTTGACTTTCGGTTTTTTCTGATTTAGTAGGAACAAAAATAATTTTTTGTTTTTCACTCACGTAAGAAGTAAAAACTAGATCTAAAACAATTCCCTTTAAATCGGATTCAGATTTAGTTCTAAACAGAGATCTTTCAAACTTCAAATCAAATTCAATGTCTGATAAGCTTACTAATTCTTTGGGTAAAGAATCAGCTCTTTTCAGGGGTACTTCAGTTTCAGAACAAACAATTTTTTTTTTCTTTTTTCCTATCTAGTCTGGATTGTATACGATATCTGGAGGATTAGGATCAATATTTGATCTAGTGTAATAGGCTCTCTTGGGAGCTAGAATGTTTATTAGGTAAATACCCACAACTTTTAAACTTAATCCTAAATTAGAAAAGATATAGTTAAAGATCTTCCTTCAAGATTAAACTTAAAACTGGAGAATGGTTAGTTCCCTAGTATGGTCGCCAGTATGTTATCACCCTAGTAATTCTCAGGTTGTGGGATGAGGATTTTTGTAGTTAAGAAAACCAGGGGTAACCAACAACCTCTTTTAGAATACAATATCTAGCCTTCCTGAGTTCCGGAGAGGGATCTCTCCTAAAGATTTAACTTTGTTTTATAATTGGATTTTAGGCTAGCTATGAGTGGACAGTGGGACTTGTTTTGAAAGAGTGGTGGGAATAAAAAGTGTTTCAAGGTAAACCAGAGGGATCTACTAGAACATTGGGCTATGGAGTCAACTTTCTAGGCAAGCAGCGCTAAGTAATTAGACTTAAAGATGCAAATGTACTAAGGGCAGGGTAGATGACCTTCTAAGGCTTTGATGATGGAATGGGTGAAATATGAACAAAAGGGCACTTAAGAATCCTGAAGTTACAGAAAAGAGGATTGAAGGAGGGGATCAAATAGGGACCTAGAGAAATTAAGAATTCTATAGTCTGGTTATCAAGCAGAAAACATAAAAATGCCAACCAGTAAAAAATAGGGAGTTTTTTATCACTAATCCTATCTAAATTCTCCTAGTTGATCATTAAAGATAGAAACACATTAAAATGAATGTATGGAAAATTTTTGAAAGAAAAACAATGAAAATAGGAAGAAGACTAGACTTATCTGGTCAGCACAAGAATCATGAGTTATCATGTATTTAATCTCAATTCTAATCTATTGCTTTGCTAATTGACTCACACCAACTTCAATATATCCAGCAAACTGAATATAGTAGTCTCGATAAATTTTATTCCACACTGAATACTTCGAAAGATGAATTATTTATACAAATATTTAGCTTACAAAATATCTCAAAGTTTGAGATAATGTTTCAAGGAAAAATAGGAAATATAACATAAGAACAGGGACAGCAGCAAAAAAGTTTTCAAGTTGTTCTCTTTTACAAGAAAATATAGAACTGATTATCCTAATCAAAATGATTTCATGATGTGCTCGGAGCATTGCTGGCATTGGATGCATTGTCTCGTGGAAGATGGCTTGTAGATCACTCCTTCTTTTCACTTTCAATCTTGATACTCTTTATCTCTGATTTTTACTGTTTTACTGCTATACTTTGAAAAATGACTAGCAGTAAAATATGCATTCACTGATACTCTTTATACCTGCTACACTTTGACCCTGTAATTTCATCCTAAATTTTCACCCTAAGGTAAAAATATGATGTATCAATTATTTCCCTATTCTTTTCCTATCAATTTCACAAAAGGTCTGTGAATTCTTGCAACTCTTGGGGAGTGGGAATATTTATAGTTCTCAGCGTCCTATAGCTTTCATCGGCCTTAGTAGATTTTTCAAAATTAGGTTTTACTACAAACATATTTTTAATTTCATGATGCAAGAAAAACAAATTTTCAAAATACTCCAGGACTACCTTTCCACTAGGAGACCCTTGAGGCAATGGTTTCTTTGATTGTTCTTTTGCATGGGTCCTAATCTTATCATCATAATCCTTCTTTGTCAATAACTTCTCATTGAACCCATGTATATCTGGTAGTCCAGCTTCTAGCAGTAGATCATACTTTGTCTTGAATTTGGCAATGGACAAGTGCATAGTCTCACATTTCTCCTCCAGGTTATTCATGATATTTTTCTTGGTAAGAACCTTTCTTACCTGAAGGATTGCCTCAATTCTATCAGGAATTTTTAATTCTTCGAGATCCTCTCTATTTTTACTATTCAGAAATCCAATGATTTAAATAACTTGTGTGGACTTGTTCCCAATTTCCTTCTTGGTTTTATCAATTTCTGCTAAGGCGGCTTGTAGCAGATTTTTTTGTTCATATATTATCTGAATAGAAGGCCATTGTGAGTGAATGATTTCAGTGGTTTTTTTCCATAAATGATGTTTTATGTAGGCAACTTGCTCAGTTAGATTTACCTACTATTGAAGAATTTTCACCTGCTCCTGTAATCTATTAGCCCTTTGTTCATGTCCTTTGGAAGTGATTATGGCATCTCTGTTGGATGCTTCCAGATTTTTGATGGCGCCTTTTAAACTTATTATCTCTTGATATTTTATGGACATGTCTTCCATAGCTCTGATTATTGTAGTTGTTTCCTCTACTGTGTTTTTCCATGACATCGATGAAGAAGTGGCAGAGATATCTTTAGGAGTAATTGACACTGTAGTTGCCAATACTCCTTGCAGTACCAAATGTTCTACCATTGTTGAGGGGATAACTGTGCTTACCATTGGAATAACTATAGGAATGAAAGCTTGCTGAAATTTCTTTAAATTTTCATTTTCTTTCATGAAAGCTTCTATTTGGCTTTCCATTTCCTTTATTTGGGCTGTCATCTTTAGAACAAGCTGACTTAATTCATCATTCGTTGTCTTTTGTTGAAGGATTTCCTTTGCCTGAGGATTTTCACTTTGAGGAAATTTCAGTTGTCTCATGAGAGCTGCTATGTATTCATTTTTCTGTTTGATTATGGCCTTTACCCCTTCCTTGTTTGTTGGTTCGTCTCCTGCTTCAATTACTATATCTTCCAATGCTTTGATTTTTAATCCATTTTCATACAATGATGCTTTATCCAATTTCATTTGATTTTGAAGATTTATTAGTGTCTTCTCAAGTTTTATCGAACTCATAGTCTTGTTGACTATCTTGGAATATAACATTTCTGTGTTGCTCCTCTGAAATTCAATTTGGTCCAATTCATGGACAACATCAGCATTCACTTCCAAGTCTGTCTTTGAGTAGTCTGCAATTTTTTTTGGATCAGCCACCATGGGCTTCAGAAATGACATTACCAATTTGTTTGAAGAATAATAAATATTTGAAAGGACTCTATCTTTATTCCCAGGCTTTTCTTTAAGGAACTTGGAATATACTTCACTTTTGATTTCTTTTTTTTTTTCTCCGATTTGTCTGAACCTGATTTGACTATCTGAATCTGTGTTTTCAGGTTCTTTGGAAGAGGAGGGAGTTTCCACATTTGTTTGTTTATCAACCATGATAGTGTCTTTCTGCTGTGCTTCAAGTTGGACATCCTGAAGTTCCTTGAGTGTTTCATTTACAATTAAAATGGCCTCGTCATCAGTATGATGGACATTTTTATCATCAACATTAATAGCTTTCTTCCTTTCATAATCAATCAATTTACTTTTCTTACTGTAACGAATCCTGAATATTTTATCTAGAATAGTTTCAGCTATGAAACTATCTTCCTCTCTGCTTCTTTTATGAATAATTTCAGCTTCTTTGTTGACCGTAACAACTTGTGCTTGATCTACCTATTTATCATTTCCACTATTTCCCTGCATGCCCTGTGAGTCATCATAAAATAAATTATTTGTCTCCCACACAAGTCTATTGGCATATTTTTCAATTTGAGGCATGGAATCATGCAATAAAGTAGATAACTTGCATTTCAATCTGATTTGACTTAAAACACCCTGAGGATCATATTTCCACATAAAGATGTATGGGAATTTGTATTCTTTCAACTTGACATTAATCTCATTGGTTGCTTCTCTGTTGTTCAAAATTAATGGCCCAACTTGATTTTTTAGTTTAAACTGATTCTTTTTTCTGGAGGCCTTGAAATTGAGTTCATTTGCATTCAAAAGTTGCCTCAAATATTCTAGAGAAAAAATCCTTGTATTCAAAAATCTAGGCAGTTTATATGGGGCCAAGAGTGCACCATATACTATGATCTCTATGTAGTTCCTATACAAGAACCAATCCCTTGTTTTAAAGCTCTCAGATAGTTGTACTATCCTCTTTGTTTCTTCATTAATTCTAGGGGTTTGTTCCTTATTCAATAAATTCATTGCAGCTACTATAAACAAGTCGTTGAAGTCCGCATAGGTGTATTCCCTGTTCCATTTCCTCAAAATTGATGACCAAAATACAACTGAAAGTACATTCCCTTCTGGATCTAACTTCTGAAACTCAATAGGAAATTTTTCTTCTTGGTAATAAAAAAATAGATGAATTAGATATGAAGTATATCTAAAGATTCCTTCTTCTGGAAATCTCGACAATTGGTAGTGCATATTTTCTGTAATAAACTTGGCAAAGTTGTATACAATGGATGGAGGCAGGCCAGGTCTCAAAGTAGATAGAAAAATCAAGATAGCAAAATCAGTGAATTCATCACTATTATATCCCAGTATAAATGATACCATGGAGACAATCTTCCTTGTTTCACTTGGAAAGTCAAAGGTCTCAAATGGAGGATTAACTTTAGGGACATTGACATGTGTAGGCCAAAAATTTTGAAAGATTTTGAATTGGAAGTAAAATCCAACTCAAGGTAAAGCTAGGTTAAATCCTCTATTGATGATGAAGCAGTATTGGGGTCATGGTTTAGTTACAGCATAAAGTTTATGGATTCAGCATTGATATAAAATATGAGCTCCCTATCTTTATTGACAATGCACCTCTGGTCTGGAAGATAGTATGACTGACACAATCTGACAAAATCAAGGGCTAAATGAGTAAGAGGGACAATATACTTTGGCAGATTAGAATCCCATACAGGTATATCTTTATCACTTTTCTCTACATATTTTCCAAAACACCAGTTATAGACATCAAGTAAATTGAACTCAACTGAAGGGTCAAATATTTTGTAATCAAGATCAACAAGAGCACTATTTTCTTGTGAAGTAAGTGGAGGTTGGACAGGTCGAACAACTTTAGTGGACTCAGTAGTGAGTGCAGGGGTGGGTTTATCAAGTTTGGAAGGCTCAGGCTGAGAGATTTTGGCAGAGGCTTTCTTTTGAGGTTTTAGGCCTCTTGATTTGGGGGTTACTTGTTTCTTCGTCATTTTTAGCTAAACAAAGCAAGCTTAAACTGTTTGCTAAGTTCTCTTTTGGAAACAAGGGGATTTTAAAGGATTTTTCTGGTAGAATAGGATTCTGAGCAGGGTTTTGGATGATTAAAAGGATTTTTAATGCTCAGAAGAAGGCTTTGATCAATTTCGGCAGTGAAAAATGATCAGGGAGTGGGTAAAACTTGCTAAAATGGAAAGGAGGGATTCTGGGGAAAATTTGACAGATTTTCCCCTGTATTTTGGATGTTTTTTGGATTCTCTGTTTGGATAATTCAGCTAATTAAAGGAAATCGCTGGAAAAATGATATTTTTTCTTTGAAATTGAAGTTTTTATGGACAAGATTATCGAAAAATACCTTTAAAGGTACAATTGCGGTCGATTAAGGTTGCAGTTGCTTTCATAGTCTTCAATTCTGCTGAGTTAGGCTATCAGAGTTTATGTAAGCACTCTGTGAGTGAATTGCAGAGAAAAATGGTCATTGGTTCACTGGTAGGTTCGAAAAATGGACACATGAGGCTCTTCAAAGTTTCTCAAAGGTTATTAGGCGCGAATAGGTGAAAATTCGATGAAAACCATAAGTTTTAATACATTAAACCAAAGGTTGAATCATAGTTTAAATGCATTAATTGCAGGTATGGTGGGAGCAGTTTTATATTGGGCTGGGCGGTTTATAGCACGTCTCTGAAGCGGTAAGTGGTAATTCATTTTTTGAACACAATTCAATCATATTATGACACGTCATCATGGGGTGGTTTGGGAAAACAACCCATATCGTGCAGATTTTATAAAACTTTGATAGGGCACTTTATTTCCGCAATATGAGATATCGGCCGTCAGATTTGGCTTTCAAAAGCGAAGGGCCAAATTAAAAGAAAAGGTGCAGGGAAAGGCATCATTGGGTTCAATTTGGGCCATCGGATCTTGACGTGAATAAAGATCTAACGATTATTATGCTACACGATAGGGGAAGGGATGGAAATGAAATAAACTGTCGCATTTGATAACAACCATTGGATCAAATGGATGTTGGGGATCAGAGGGTTAGGATTGAGCCCGATGGGAAAAGGATTTTAACCAAGGTTAATAATTGGGGTATGGGATATGTATCGGGGAATTGGGTTAGGTTGTATCTTTAACCTTGGGTAAAGGAAGTAGGGAAGGAAAATAAACAAGGGAAAGGGTTATGAAGTTTAGTTTGAACGAAACTTCGGGTTTTCAATATTTTTTGTTTTAAACATATATTTAAACATGTTTAAGGGTTTTTTGCATATTTTTATTATATAGTATTTAAATCAAAGTGATTTAACTACCATAGGGGGCGGGATTTTATATACAGATATATTTTAGCCAAAGGGGTTGTAATGTGGGTATTTTATTTATACATGTGGGGATTAAATAACTTTGGCTAAAGTTATAATAAATGGGTTTTTGGGGATATTATATAAAAAGGAGTTATATAATATAGGAAAAGTTTATTTCTATAGGGAGTTAATACATAAGTCAAAGTTAATATGAAAATGGGACAAGGTATACTCAAAATACATAAACACAACCAAATAAAGTGAAGTTTTTAAAAGTAAATTTGCATAACTTCATCACTTTAACTTATGATAAAATGTAAATTTGAGGGTTTAATGTGTTCATGTGGTGAAGGAAATTAGTCAAATGGGAATTATAATGTCTTTAAGTAAAAATTGAGGTTTTACTTACGATTATTCAGGGGAAAGAATGCATGAAATGGAATAATGATGTGGTTTTTAGGGATTAATATAGACATTTACCATTTTTAACTTATCAGTCATAGAGCCTTGGGTTTGGTCCCAACAAAAGTTAAGGAAATGCCTTGAGCCTTTCTGACTAATAGTTTAGAATGTTTAATGACTATGGGAAGGGGAAGTTAGTTATTTTGTAGCCCTGATGAATGATATTTACATTGATACTTCTCACCTTCTTCTACCTACCCAACTTACCATGCTAACATTTTTTCTTCCTTTGTAGTGAGGTGCATTTGAGCTAGCAACCTTTACAGCATTTATTCTTTCTTAAAGCAAATAAAACAATCTAATTGTACACTTATTTCATCCATGAATCCAGATTAAACTATTGGATTCACTTTATTTCTCTACCTAACTACTGAATTGTCAGGATTAAACTGTATGACAACTCTTTATTCTATATCTACGACATTTGAAATTGAACAGTGATAAGTCAAGATTAAATTTTTCAACTCATCACGGACTATGGCATTTATTGACACTCTGCCATAGTAAAAAAGTAAAAGTAGTGGTATTTATACTTGCGCACTTTCATGTTTTATTCATCTTTTTCTTTTGGGGTCTATTATTTTTTCTAATTCCCTTGATTGTTCTTTTAGGACTTTTTACCCTCTATTTGATTTTTTGAATTTTTTGATTTTTTTACAAAATATGTGAATACAACTTGCAGAAGGGAAAGTATGTACAGATTTACAAGATTACCAAAAGTCAATTCAAAATTATTAATCCTATATTTATAGGTCACTAATAGGTACAATGACTAAAGGAGACCGATAACAACATATCAAGAGCTGTTGATTTCTAGATCGACAGTATTTTGGGAGGATTTATCACTGGGTTTTCGATAGACACGTTTGTCTTTTACAACGAAGTTGAGCAAGTATTTTTCAAGGGTCCACGAGGTAGGTATCTAAATTATTTGAATTTGTGGATTAAAATGGTTTTATGTGAAAATGGAATTCTAAAAATGAAATCAGATTAAGGTATGGAAGAATAAAGTCTGGAGCTGGATCTATGCGAAGTGGAAAACGATATAGAGTAAATTGCGAGAACTTCATTGAGACTGATTACAACCCCTTGTTAGGAGAATCTGCGAGGGAAGAAGAAAGAAGTAACCCCTCAACCCTTAGAGGTGCGTCATAGCTAGGAGTTGGGAATAATCAAGCCCCCCCCCCCGGGAAACATCACCGATGATATAAAACTACCTATCTTTAGAGGACTCGGATCATAGGATCGTGAGAAATTTTGGTTTATAGCTGAAGCAGTATGAAATGCAAGATAAATTACCAACAAAGATGTAAATAAGGAGAATATTGTCATAGTGTTTTGGGAAAGAGCGGTTACATGGTACATAAAGTATTCTACAACTCATCAGGCTGCTTCACTATATGATACAAAGAAAGCGCTGACTTCAGCATTTAAGAAGGCAAAATCGTTGTCACATTGTATTATTGAACTGAAGGAGATTGAACAGATGACAAATGAATCTGTTTGGGAGTTGGATCAAAGGTTCAAAATTTTAATGGGACAAGTGAGCTTTATCATTCCCAAAGAGCAGCTTAAGGAGTGGTTCATAACTCTGTTGCTGCTACATATCAGGTTACCTTTGACACAATAGAAAATAGCAACTCAAGCCGAAGCTCTGGAAATTGCAATGAATTTGGAAGCTTTGCTGGTGGGAGATACTCATGCAAGAGTACAATAGATTTACACTCAGATAACACATCTGACATTGGAACTACAATATCTGAGGAAAGGTAAGGAAGTCAGACCAAAAGTGAGAACATAAGTGTGGTGTATAAAGTGCAAAGTTGAAGGTCATTCTAATGAACAATGCCCAGTGTTCAGAGATTATTTGGATAGTGGACACCAAATAAATTAAATCCATGCTCAGGAATATGGTGTGAGATATTCAAAACTACAGGACAACATCATCCATAACAATGTTATCTATTGCAGAAATATGTGCAGACCCCAAGGTAGTTATTTTGCAACTTTTGTAAATCAGTGCGACATGATCAGAAAAATTTTCGAAGTTATGAGTTGATGATGGACCACACTATGGATGCCTATAGAATGCAAGCTGAAGGATATGCACATGAGGATCAATAAAATTATGTTGGTCAAGGAGGTTTCCAAGGATGAGGACGAGGAGTTGTTGAGGGCGTGACCATAAAATATGTTACAACTGAGGAAAAACATGACACTATGCAAGAGATTGTCAGAATCCTACTTCCACCTGTAAATACTGCAAAGCTTTGTATCATGTGATAGAAGAATGCCTGGTCCTTATGGTGAAGATGCAGAAGAAAAGGAACTAGCAGCCCACACAAAATCTGTAAATGATGACCGCTACAACAAGGGAGGTTGAACCGTGCATCAATATTATAACAAGGAGTGGAGTTTCGACAAGAGATGATAAAGTATAAGGTAAGAGGTTGATGGATGATACATGGGTAAGAAAGACAGCAGAAAGAGCCCCTGATTGAGTATTCAGACATAAAAAGAAACGTTCATGGAGGCGAAGAGAAACTTCATGGATCCCGAATCTTCCACATTTAAATCACAGTGCTGTAGAAGTTAATCCCCAAAAAGGACAACACTACGATAACTACTCAGCTGAAAGAATTCAATACAAATATTTTATGATTGTTCTTACAGACTCGCATGAAGCTGTTGATGAATCAGAAGGTTGTCGAAGGAATTCAAGAGTTTCTAGACCCCTTTGCTAATAAAGAAGTGCCAAAAAGCGATCAACGCACAATAAACAATTTACATCGACATAAGAAGAGAAACGAGAAGGAAATGAGATTAACTGCTCAGATCAGGGAATGTGATATGGATCAGGTAATCCTAGATTTTGGATCTAATGCCAATGTGCTACGCAAGAAAACGTGGGAGAAAATGGGAAAAACCAAAGTTGAAATGGTCTCCAATCCAGTTGAGGATGTCCAACCAGCAGATGATCATCCCTGTGGGAAGATTATCTGGCGTTGCAGTAGATATTGAAGGAGTCTGTGTTGTTGCAGATTTTGAAGTAATTGAAATTGTCGATGATAGAAATCCATATCCGGTGCTGCTTGGATTGGATTGGGCTTTCGATACTGTGGTGATAATAAATTTGAATAAGAGACAAATGGTGTTCGAAAAATGATGATTTGAGGGTCATTGTTCCTTTATACCCATCAAAATGAGTGCCTATACATAGCTTGTCCGCGACGAGTACTGTGACACATATGTCGAAGACAATTACAAGATTACTACTAAGGAGGAATATTGGATTAATCCCACTGTAGATGGAAGGCTAAGATGGGAACATGACAGTTCCTATACATCAAATCCAGAGGAAGAGCTGGAAAATTGGCAGAACAGGTCACATGAATTATCCACTAGACAATGTGCCAGAATCACAAGATCACTTTGTTGCATAACCTCAGAGGTATGTGATCTGCCTTATTATGATGGGATAATAGATGTAAATATTTTTCTTGATGAATTTGAAAGAAAAATACCATAAGGATAGAGGTTCCAAGCTTTAGATGTTGCCCTGAGGTGTACACTGGCTAGATGGTGGTGTACTCATAAAGAAAATATAGGGAGTTGGAAAGAGTATTGCAGGCTAATGAAGGTCATATTTAGCCCGATAAATACCAGAATCAAAGTAAAATATGATGGCAAGGTTAACCCCTGGGAGAATATTTTTCACTGGACTTCATTTTGGGGAGAAGTTCCAAAACCAGAGTGGGTACATGTGTTTTTTTGCACATTGGACATGATACCTATGAATTGGTATCTTGAGACAGAACTGTGATAGGGAATTGTGAATTGGACAGGTTTGGTTGAAGGGTTCCTACTAACATTTAGTTTTGAAGATGACTATCTATGCATAGATGAAGCCCTTCAAGAAGTGAGAGCATGGGTTTTTAAGAACACAATTGAGCTAACTTGGAGACAACCAGATTGGACCGCATAGTTGCAGCAAGTACTGGAATGTTATAATGTGACCGACAAAGAGGATGATGAGGATCTGCACAATATCGATATCCTAGAGTCAGAAGGACATCGCGAAGTTGCTAGACTAGAACCTGAAATACTTGACAAAATGTAGCCTGCGAAGACGAAGAAAGTGAATATTGGGTTAGTGGAAGAGCTAAAATATTCAATGATTGGAGATTATTGGGATGAAGACATAGTTAGAAAAATTGCAGAGTTGTTGGATGAGTATCAAGAGGTCTTCCCCATGAATTTTTATGAATTGAAGGGCATATTATGGGATCTAGGAGTTATGAGGATTCCTCTAAAACCTTATGTGAAGCCAGTAAAGCAGAGACCCTATAGGTTGAATCTGAAATACAAAGAAAAATTAAAGGTGGACTTAAACAAAATGATCAAAGTTGAGATCATTGAATCAGTCAAAGAGTCTGAATGGGCAAGTCCCATTGTAGTTCAGGAAAATAAGGCAAAGGATGAGATCAAAATATATGTGGACCTAAGGAAGTTGAATGATGCATGCTTGCATAACCCATTTCCCACACCATTTACATACAAAGTATTGGACAATGTAGGAGAATAGGAGGCCTATTCTTTCATAGATGGATTTTTGGGCTACCATCATATTAGAATTGTGCCATAGGATAGACATAAGACCACTTCTGTTACAGAGTGGGGATATTGTTAGTACACGGTGATGCCTTTTGGCTTGAAGAATGCTCCTACCATATTTTCTAGAGTTGTAGTTGCAACGTTCAAGGAGTATATACACAATTTTTTGTAGGTTTAATTTGATTATTGGACAATCTTTAGGTTGTTGAAGAAGCATGTTTCAAGCTTGAAATTGATGTTGGATACATTTAGGAAGTATAAAATATCATTGAGTTTGAAGAAGTGCATATTTTATGTGCCTTGTTATCACTATAAAAGTTTTCCAAACTTGGAAAATTTTCATTTGTTCCTAAGTCATGGTCTTAGATAGGGGTTAAGTCATTTTCATGTTTTTAGAGTCTAAGTCATAGGGTTAGAGTCTCATTTCCACCATAAAATAAAGTCTAACAACCTTTTTTCACACTTTAGGGGTCCCATATTATGTTTCGAAAGTCATGTGTTTAGTCATTTTGAAGAAAAATTCGAATAAGCCACGAAACCACGTTTTCGTAGTGCAGAAAGTGTTAAAAATTGCTTTTGCGCTACGAAAACGCTGGTCTTTTCGTAGCGCAAAACCCTGAAATTACATTACATGCGCTACGAAATTGGGGATTCATAACCAATCCTGTCAAGCTGTCAAATCTATCAAATTTCGTTAAATTTTCATGATTAGGTGTCAGTCCAAGAATCCTTCATCACACATACAACCATTCATAACCATCATGAGATTCGTTAGGGGTCATTCATCATTATTCATTTTAAATTTGAAAGCGGATGGTTGTTTTTGGTTGTATTCTCTCATGCAAAAAACACTTGGTGCATGTCTTGCTTCGAATGATAAGATTATGGTAAGCAGAAACCAGAGCTTCTCTCAATTTTCAAGCGAGGCTGAACCAGTTATCAAGCAAGGCCGAACCCTTAATCAAGCGAGCCGGTTTCTCTAAAATCAAGTGAGGCAGTTTATTACAAGTTTTCTGAAGCCACAGGGATTTTGAGGGAAAGATGACAGACGAAAAAAGAAACCACAGGTCAGGCCACTGTTTGAGAACAGAACCTAAAGGCATAGAAGCTCTCACCAAGGATAAATCAGTTGAAGAAGCCTTCAAGAAGGCAGGATGCTGGAGATTCTGTGAAAAGCTCCAAGGAGGTCATAATCAAGTCACAAAGGAATTTGCTATTAATTTCACAGGTTCAAATACAAAAGTTGGACTTTTAAACTTGCCAATTTCTCCTCAAATTATATCATTAGTGACAGAGATTCCAAGGGGAGAAGAAAGGTGGTTCAAGAACTTCAGATTTGAAATGGAACCTTGTAAAATATTTTTGAAGCCAGAGTTTGTGGAGACAGATTTAACCAAAGCAGTGCCAAGAGGTTATTTCAACGATTCATATGCTAACCTGCTCTCAATCATTCAAAGGTACTTCACCTGTGAAGGAAGATACCATAAGGTGTATTCTTATCATTTAAAACTCTTATTGCATTTCACTGGAATAATTTCTCTAGATTTACCTTTCTTCCTGTTTCGAAGTTTGGCCAAGATGGAAGATAAGGTGTAGCTGAAAACTTAGGTATGTGAAACTTCATTATTTCATCATGGTATAGTTAAATTAACAGTTTTGCATGAACTTCAGAGGGTGAATAGAGAATGGTCTGCATTTTTGGTTTTGTGTGGATTTGGGGTGGAAACTCATGGAACAGGTGTTAGCCCTAAGGCCAAAGAAAAATCACCATCAGAAACCAGTGACCCTACAGAAACAAGATCAAAAAGATTTGTCAAATTAAAGCCTAGAAAGAAAGTTAAAGAGCCAGAGATCATAACACCAATAATTATTCAAGAAACCCCTCAACCTGCACAAAATAAGACAACCAAAGGTAAGAAAAGAGTACAAGAAAAATAAACCAGCAAATCAGCCCAAAAAAGATTGACTAGAAGTCAAATAACAAGGGAAAAGGGCAAAACAATGGTTTCAGAAGAAGATCCAGGTTTAAAGGGTAGTTTGAATGATATTTTACAAGTTATTGATATTGAGGAATCTCCTTTAGTTCAGGCAGAGTTTAAAATTTTGGAAGTAGGGAAATCTAAGATGATCAAGTCTTCCAAAAAACTAGATTTTAATGATGAAATTTCAGAGTTTGTGTTCAAGCCCAAAAGGCCTTTAACTAGGAATTCAAAAAAGTTGCAAGGGCTGGATGTGGAGTTAGATAAAGCTATAGAAGTTTCAAATGTTTATGAAGAACCTATAGACCTTTCATCACCTATGACTGAAGATGAAAAAAACAGAGTTTTCAATACTCAAAGAGAAAAGAGAAGCTATGAAGGAATTAAAGAAAAATTAAGACTAGTTAATCTTGAAATTTCTAAGCTTAAGAAAAAAGCAAGAAAACATGTTGTTGAGAAGATAAACTTTGATAGAATTAAGGCTCTATGGGAGCTTGAAAGAGTTTCAAAACCTAAAACAGTTAGCAGTGGCGCTCAGTATTTTACATGGACTCTTCCTACAATCAAAGAGGAAAAATTTGTGAGAAGGATGAATGTTAATTTAAGGGCTACTAACAGAAGGTTGAGGAGGAAAATTGAATATCTTGAAGTTCAATTGACAAACTCTGAAGGTCAGCTATAGCAGAGGTAAGGCAATAAGTGACAAATCTCTAATACAATTTTGTTGTGGAGAAGGACTTCACTTTTTGAAAACACTTCAAGGATGACACATGTTGATTATTAAAGCCTGTAGACATTATGGAAAAAGTGGAAGAATTTTTAAAAACCAAGTTTTTTGAAAATTTTTGTGTAAAAACATGCTCAACTATGAAACTAGATCTACGAAATTGCTGTAGTTGACATAACACAGCAGTTTCATAGCGCGCTACAAAAATGATGTAGGTGCAGTTTTGAGAATTTTGTTAAGGTTTCAAGAGGTAAAACATATGGTTTTTGATGTTTTGATGCTGCTAGAAGATGGAAATGGTTCACAAATTAAGTTACAAGTGTTAAAGCAAGAGAAATTGGATGTTAAGAGATGTTTACAAAGGCATAGTTACTGTGCTACAAAACAACTGATATTTTCGTAGCGCAGACACATCAACTCTATTTAAACTCTTTCAAGGACTTAATTTTGCACAGGTGGAAGGACATGGTTCTATGGAAGTGATAACACATATCACTTTTCTAAAAGGTTCATTTTTGTAAGCCAAAGGATT
>JAXQQM020074065.1:0-120942 GCA_034641835.2 Pinus albicaulis
ATACACTTTTACTTTCTTTTAAGTTTTGTCATTGTAATTTCAATTTGATTTTAAAGTTTCAAGATTGGTAAATCATTATAGGGGATATCACTTCCTTGAACAAACATAACCAAGCTTGTTTTTCATTTTAGAATTTCCATTTCACCTTAGAAAAACCAAAAACGACAAAAAGATAAGAAAGAGGTTATCTTGCACATATAGTGCGCCACACTTCATCAGCTTACGATTCCCGGATTGACAATTAAATGCAGCAATTTAGGACACACTAAATTGACCAAACAAGTGTATTCTTGATCAGGCTTAAAGAAGGATAGAACATAGTTATAGATAAAAAGAATAATTTCTTGAATCCAACTTAGGCCTGAGTGCTCTTTCTTTCTAGGATGAATGGTCATGTTTCAGGTTCTTCCTTCAGTGGATTCTTTAGGTCTATTGAGAGTTGTGGAGTCACCAAGTGGATATTTTTAGTTTGTTTTGAAGATATGTGTCTATGGTCCACCACCAATACTAACAAAAAGCCAACCTAGGAGTGTTTTGGGGTTTTTTGAGTTCCCATATATAGCGCTAAGGTTTGTAAGAGTGTCCTATAGCTGGGTCATGATTTTGCTAGGATGGTAAGACAACCAGATTCTACTCTCAGACAATACTTAAGTTTTATAATTTTGACCGAGATTTTGAGAGTTCCTAAGGGATACCTAGGATGTTTGACTCAACGTCCCACCATGATCGCCATTATGTTAGTGTCCTGTAATTTGGTAGATTGGTAAACCAAAAGAGAGTGTAACATCAGACCAGCCTTTGGAGTCCTAGGACCTAGCCTTCCTAGACTCACAGTGGGCTCTCTCTATTATGCGAAGGATGTGAACTTGTTCACTTTGGATGATTGATTTTAGGATAGTTGTTAAGTTTAGGTTTGTTTGTTTGTTTTGGGTTGGGGTAAGATGATAAAGTAGGATATGTGGAGTGAGAGGTTATCAAATCAATTGGGCTATGGAGTCAAATGAAGTCAAGGGTGTCTAAATAATAAAACAGAGTGTAGTGTAGGGCTGATTTAGCAAGGTTAATGGATCCTTTAGGTGATGTATGAGGTGTAATGAACATTAAGTTTGGGAAAAAACTAAGAGGTCTTAAACACATATAGTCTGAAGCAACAACTCATGAGGTAGGGCAAACCATTAATTTCTATCAACAATACTCAAACTGATAAACATGTAACATGGACATTCCAGTGAAACATAGAAACACATGAACTCCTAACTTTAGAAATTCACCTTCAGCTTTTGGGAAAACACATAAGATAAACAAATAACTCAATTTATGGAGAGGGAACTCCTAAAAAACATATATCAAGCTATTGGTAACTCCGAAACAAGTTGGTAAGCATGGGCAATGGGCAAGATCGAACAAGACCTCTTTGACTTAACCTAATCAATCAATATTCCACAGAAAAGCTTCAAGATAGGGTTTTGAAAACTTCAAATAAGTAGGGAATACCATGAATCATACTTGTAAGCTAGCATAATAACCATTCATGAAACAAAAAACAATTTTTAGTGGACTTAAGGAGCAGTCAAGAATTTCTTAAGATGACCAAAAGGGAAAACATCAAAGCTATAGAAAACAATAGGTTTGAGGTGCTTCCATGAGCATGTCTCAACCTATAATTTTCTGATATATAGCAACCAAGAAGAATGAAACATAAATGAGGACAAGAAAACATTAAAAATTCAAGAAAACATCACCATTCACCAAGCTATGGAATCCTGCAAACATGCTTCTCCATCATCAAGCCAAACAAGCCATTCATCCACTTCACAAAACCAATATCTTCTCCAAGCTCATAAAACCATGTATTTCTCTTAAACACATTAAATCCCCCCTATTTACAATGAATCCTCATGGCTTATATAACAATAAAGGAAGAGGAGAGCTCACTAGAGCGTCTAGAAGCCTATTGGCCAAAAATAAATATCCTAATTTGTCCTTGAGGCCTTGTAAGGCCCAAGCCACAAAAATATCTCACAAATATCTTTTCCAGCCCAAAATAGAAATTATATTGACTTTTAGGCCTTGAAAAGCAAAATAAAACTTTCCAAACGCACATTTTTCCCACTCACTCACAGGTGTGTAGCGCACTGTGTGAAACAGTGAAAATATGCCAGGTGCGTAGCACAGAAATAGGCCTTTTTGCAGCAGTCTTTTGGAGGTCTTCTCGACCCCATATTTGTCTCCGTGATGGCTCGTTGGAAAGCCTGATGAATATGATTTCCAAAAAATTTTGATTTGTGCTGAGTGGATGCCATTTACCTACTCAAAAATTAAATCTCCCAACACTGCTCTGTGTGTAACACCTATTCTGAAAAGGAGGCAGAAAGGTCAAATTTTGGATGTTTTTTGACCTTTTGAGGGGGAAAAAGTGCTCCAAATGATCTGAAACTTTGTGAGTAGATTGATGGTGATGTGAAAAATCCAAAAAATGCAAACTTGGAGAGTTGCGGATGCACCGATTTTGTGCGTAGCGCCTAGGGTGTTGTGCTCCTAGGGGTCAAAATTTGGAAAAAACAAAACGTTGTCCAATTTGCCTAAAATTTTTTGGAGAGACCCCTCAAGTGGTTTTAGACACCTGCTGAGAAGAATCAGCCAAGAATCCAAGGCTGTCATTCACTTTGGCTCTTTTTTAGGTTTTTGATCTCTATGTGGCAATTCTGTCCAAACTTCTCCTGTGCGCAGTGCCATTTTGTAGAGGGCATTTGGAGGCCTTCCCGGTGTCGGAATTGGGCCCGTGATGACTCGTTTGAAAGCCTGATCAGTATAATTTCCATAAATTCTTATGGTTTCTTGATCCAGCTCACGTAGCTTAGTAAAAAATCCAAAATCCTAACATTACTTTGTGCATAGCGCTACTTCAACAGAAAAATAGGGTGTTTTGCAACCACGTTTTGGACCAGTTCCTGATGTCGGATTTGGCTCTGTGATGGCTCGTTCGAAAGCATGATGAGTCTAAATTCCATAAATTCTTGTTTTTTCTTGATATAGATTCTATAGCTTAGTCAAAAAGCCAAAATCCCAACATTTCTCTGTGCGTAGCGCCACTTCAGCAGAAAAATAGGTTTACTTGCAGTCCTGTGTTTACCTCCTTCCCGATGTTGGATTTGGCTCCGTGATGGCTCGTTGGAAATCCCTTCAAGTATAGTTTTCATTTGAAACATAAAATAAGTCATTTGGACACTCCGGCTATGAGAAAAACGGATTTTTCCAAGGTCACTCCAGCAGTGCAGAAATTCTCCAGTGACACCTGTATTTTTGACATTGCTCCCAAACCATGATACCTGTATAAAAAATGAGGGATTTTTTTCTTATCTACCCTATTATGGAAAAAAACCTCTCTTAATTTTTCCAAATTCATCTCTATTTGGCCAGAAAAATATTTTTCAACAAAACTGGCCCTAGGTGGGGCAAATAACTTGGCCCTTGGAATGAATTCCTGGAAAATAACGGAGGCATGATGTTTATGTGTTGGTATGGATTAATGATTTCTAATATGACCTACCATATGAATCTTCTTCTCTGATTCCTCTTTTCCATAACAAACCCTAGCTTAGTTGGAAGAGGAAATTAGGGTTTGGTGTAGGGAAATTAGGACTGCCTTGTTCACCATTGATCTTGTCATTTGTGCTATGGCTTTGATCAATGCCTTCTTCTTCTAACCCTACTTCAGCCTCATAATCTTCCTTTCCTTGTGATTGATATTTCATCTCCTTAGCATATTCATCTTGTTCATCATTATTAGGCTTTGTTTCTGCCCAATTGTCTTCTTCACTTCCTTGGTTCTCATCTTGATTATCATTAACATGTTTTCCTGTGTTTGTATGAGGTTCATTTGTGTGATCATTATCACTGTCTTGCTAAAATTCATCACTGTCCTACTCAAAAGGGTCAATGTTTTCGTTTTCTTCATGGCTGATATGTTCATCTGCCTCTTGTTTATCATTATCACTCTGTTGCTCTTCTTCTTTAGACTTTGTTTCTGTTCCATTACCTTCATCATTTCCACCATCAAATTCTTGTTCCTTATTTTTTTTGTCACCCTTTTTCTCATCATCACATTTTGTGCTAGCCTTACTGTTTTCCTCATTCTCACTGTCACCTGTTTTCTCTTTGTGGCTATTGCCACCTCCCTGCCCATTATTATCACTGTCATCCTCCTTGTTCTTCCTTTAAATTTGTCTCTGACCTACTGATTTTTGGTTTAGACATGGTGACTGGTCTAGGACAAGAGGATTTTTAGCTTGGTGAGGGTATTTAGGTTTAGGGAGGGCAACTGAGTGAGGTGAAGAAAATTTTGTAAATGGGGGCCAAGATGAAGCTTCCAAGGAGTGTACTAAGTTTTTAGAGGTTTTTTTGTTGTTAATTAGTATTCTCTTACATATATAACAACTCTTTTATTTTCAAACCCTAACTCAAGATATAAAAAGTTTATTGTTCTGCAGCCTAGCGTTTGGTCCCATTAGCCCCTTAAATCTCATTTTTGCTTAGGAAAATGAATGTTTGGAAGGCAAGAAAAGAGAGCTACCAACCTTGTTTCTTTGATTGCAGGAGGTTTGGAGGTGAAAACTTGAATTTTTGACCCTTCTTAGCAATTTGAGACACATTGTACCTGTGCGTAGCGCCTCTACCTATGCGCAGCGCCCATTTGTAGAGGGAATTTGGAGGCCTTCCCGGTGTCGGAATGAGCTCAGTGATAGCTACTTGGAAATATTTTGGGGTCTACTTTACAAAAATTCTTTTTTTTTTTTACATTTGGTGTCCATTTACCTGTTCAAAAACGGATTCTCCCAATACTGGTCACTCCAGCAGTGCAAAAATTCTCCTGGGACACCTGTATTTTTTATATTTCTCCCAAAACATGATACCTGTGTAAAAAAGGAAGGAGGTTTGTTTTCTTGGCCCTATTATTAACAAAAACCTCTCTCATGTTTGCCAAATTCATCTCTGTTTGGCGAGAAACATATTTTTGAGAAAAACTGGCCCTAAGTGTGACACATGGCTTGTCTCTTGGAATGAATTCTTGGAAAATGATGGAGGCATGATGTTTATGAGTTGGTATGGAATTATGCTTACTGACATGATCTATCAAATGAATCCTTTTATCTTGTGCCTCCTTTTGATATCAAACCCTAGCTTAGTTGGAAGAGGAAATTAGGGTTTGGTGTAGGGGAATTAGGTCTACTTTGTAGAGGGAGGGGAATGACGGGGTTAAGGTTTTTCTAAATTCTTGGGGAAATTTTGGAGGATAGGGATAGATGTTAGAGATTAGGGGAAAGTGGAATTTCAAGAATTGAGTGAGGGTAAGGGGTCCAAAAGGGAAAAACACAGGCCCAGTCTAAAAAAGTGTCAAATTGTGGCGATAGATTAGGCTTTGTAGAAAAATGATGATTTTGAGGGATAATAGTGATGGGAAGTGTTTATGAAGATATGTTAAGGATAGGAGGAGGTGTAAGAGCATCAGGATACAAGCCTTGTTGATGATTAACGATGGAGGTCATGAAACCAAGAAAAATACCCTTAAAAACCCTAGATGGACAATGGAGGAGTTAGGTAAAACAAAATAGAGGGCTGAGGCCAAAGGTGACACAAAAAAGAAAAATTGAGTGACATGAGCCCATGATGGGTCTTCTGGGATGGGTAAGCGGAGCATTGACATGATGGAATGATGAAATAGTGAAAAAAAATTATCTTAAGGATAATGAAGGTAGTGAGATTTCTAGAACTCACAATGTTCAAGAACTTTGTTTCTAGAAATCCATAACTGATACTTAGTCATCTTCAGATAGTGAAAATTATGGATGACTAACAAGCTGAAGGTAGTTTTACAATCAATGACTTTATAATAATAGGCAAGACATGTTTCCAAGCTCAGAGGTGTTGAATGGACACATGGATTCGAAGTTTGACACATGTGGACTCTTCTAGAAGGCACTGTCCATGTGGAGATTACAGAACAATGAGAATTTCGCTCCCAATGGAAAAAAACACCCTTGAGTATCGGGAAGTTCTTTGCAAATCACCCTTGAGTTGGGTTACCTGCATATGAAATGCACTTAGTCCCTTGAGAGACAACGTTGGTGAGTTCACAAATGATATAATATAAACTTCAATTCTTGGAAACCTTGCAATGGAAGTGATGGATGATTTGTCTTGTTCTTTGTCTTAGGGCATGTAGCAACTGAAATGATAGGGAATGGTAGACCCTATTCATTGGTTTTGGAGATGATGTCCAGTCAACCAAGTCATTGGGAATGGTGCCCAAATTTACCTATAACATTTATAGATTTGATTCATCCTAAAATTAAAAGGTTACATTTTTATGTATTTTGAATTCATATGTATATATACGTATATATATTAACTTATAATTAATTTGAAATTTTAATATTAAATAAAATGAGATGAATATATAATTTAAAAATAAATATATGAAACTATATAAATATAATATTTATTGAAAATTGTGTTAGTACATGAAGATTGTGTAGGGATATGCATTGTTTCTTTCAAAAAATATGTAATGACAATAATAATATTTTATTTAAAAAGTGTGAAATGACATTTATTATGAGTACTTCACTTTATGACTTTAAATGTACTTAAAGCACTACCATGGTTAACCATGAGTTTTTATCCACCATTGAGAATGTGACAAGTAAGTACCTTTAACTCAAGCAATGCCACTTCAACCATTAGGGATGATGTCATCCCATAAAATCTAATTGGTTCTCATAAAGTGAATTTTATTTTACATTTTCCTTAGGAGGCCCATTTTAGACCTCAAAATTCCCCTAATGAGTAAGAAAATATGAATGTTATTTTGGGTCTCCATCTGAGCCTACCTCACCTGAGCTTGCCTGAAAAAGGTAGCATGCCTGAATAAGGTCCAGCTTTACAGTCTAGTTTGGTTTCAATTGGTATAAACAGTATCACGAGGCAAGTAAATTAAGCAATCAGTAAGCTCTAGGTCTCCCCCCTGGGCCCATGTAGGATGCCTAGACTATAAAGGCCTGCACTATAGAAGATTTTGGTGGAAATACACGATCACCTCAAAGAAGGATTGGACAACATTAGATGCATGGTATGCATTGCTTGGGTTCTCTCTAGACTATCCAGATTCTAGAATGTGGCTGAATATTTTTACAACAGCTAGGGCCAATACTCTGAATCAGGGTATCATAAGAAACCTCGACATTGGAGTTTAATTAGCATTCATCTGCTAATGCCCTAAAACCCTAAACCATGGACTTCCTTAGTGTGATGAGACAAAGAAAAATTTGAAGAAATTAGTTCATCAAGGAGGTAGATCGAAACCTTTTCCTGGAAGTGTAAACTGATTAATATTCTTAACCAACTGGTTCTCAACATGGAAAGGATGTCGGTGGCTAAGATGCTTCATTGGCTGCCTCCGCAGGTGGTTCTATAAGCGGTGGCTAGGATGCTTCCTTTGATGCCTCCTTTGTTGCTTCATTTTCTAAGATGCTTCCTTTTACTATTGGAAGAGAAATAATATCAAATAAGAAATCAGTTTGTATTCCTTAGCACCAATCAACCTCCTAAAAGAAATGCCAAAAATTTGAGCTCACCTCACGCGGTTGAAGAAAATTTGACCTGCCAAAATTTAAAAAAAAAACGGTAATATGGATTATTAGGGATTAAAGGGATTATTAGGATTATTAGGGATTATTCAGGGTTATGTGAAATATATAAATTCATTCAATTATTTAAATTAGGCCATTCACAAATATTTGGGCATACACGTGTATAGAAGTCATGTTTATCATTTCCATGTATTAAAATTAAATTCATCCAGTCTATATTTTATTTTTCCACAAATCATTCTCTTGATTATATTTATCTATTTCTATTAACCTCAATTACAAAGAAATAGTTCTATGGTTGAAGGACATTGCATTTCAAGATACCCAAAAAAAACAATGGAAAATTTGATTCATACTCTAATATAAACCTTTCCTTTATCTTCCTTTACACTAATTTTATTATTAAGTATGAATCACAATTTCTTGGATTATTTTTTTATGATAACAATTAATAAATTTAAAATACTGCAAGATTAGTACCAATTTGAAATTCCAGGGTATTAATTGTTAAGCACGCTACTTGTAGAAGAAGGTAATGAGCATGTTCTATACGAGGTTGATCTCTTAATTTTTTATTTATTTTATTTTATTTTTTATTTTATGAATTTCTATCTGAATAAGACTTAATTGGGCCAAAACAACTCTTTTATAGTCATAGTTTCCTAAAACTACATAAGAGTTGATGTGTGATCACTTCACTACTTGTCACATTCATAGGTAATAGCCATACAAATTAAAGGCTCATTAAGATTTTGGTGATTGCTAACCCATGATTTCTCCAAGTCCTTTAGGCTTTCCACCATATCATGTATTAACTTTTCAAGGTTTTGAATTTAAAACCTTGGATCTCAACATGAACCTAATGTTAACAAAAATTATAACTTTTTAGATTGAAATGATAAACAAAATAAGAAGGATTTGTCAATGATTGAACAACTATTAATGTTGGGCTCCTCGGATGGGGTGTTTGGTTAGAGAAAGGGTGGAGGGTGTGTTTCTATTTTCTCATCAGGCCACATCCCATAGGACGTGAGCATGCCCCTATAAATATTTCAATGATATATACATGAGGCACGAGGGAAATTCATATCCCACCATCCTCTGATGCATACAAGGAATCCACCACCTACTGCAACTACAATTTGATGGACCTTGGTACAGTTATAAAGGATTACACATCCCACGAGGAAAATTTCATACCCTGGTAGGCCATCTCATTACAAGGAGGAATTAAAAAGGAATTCAATGATTATCATACAAAGCATGATTATAATGACATGTGGATTAATTTGTATTTTGGGAATTATTATCATAATGGATCCTTGATTTTTTTCATGCTTTAGAGCTCTGTCATGGGGATAAAGAATTTGGATGTTGCTGGATGCAAGTTCATTCTATTTATTCCATCCATTTGTGGTTCAAATTTCCTCCCAACTAAGTTCGATAGGCTAGTAGTATAGCCCTATGCTTGTTAAGGTTCAAGCCCGGGGAAGGTGCGTAGAAACAAAAAGAAACTAGCCATTGTTTCCCTTACCCCCCAACTTCTAATTTCAACAAGTGTTTCTATTATTTCTTGTTTGGGTTGGTGCTATATTGGAAAACATTTATTTCTCCTTAGGACATCCTTAAGGAAATTTTAATGAGTAGATATTATTATGCCTTACAACCAAATGATCGATGGTCAATTATTCACATGAGAAGTGGTTGTGTTGATGAAACAAATTTTGAGGAGAAAGAGAGAATAATTTTCTCTCCAAATTGGGACATCCTTTGAAATATTTTGAAATTGGGACATCTAAAGAGAATTTTTACAGTAAATAAAATAGAAACAACAGAAAATAATAGAAAATTTGTGACGAGTGAACTAACAACTCTGTGCAGCAACTGGGTAGCACGAATTCATCTTTTCTTTATGTTTGACACATGTTTGATGAAAGTTGGGCTGAGATGGCATCTAGGTGTAAAGCAAGATGACCTCTCAAATCTCTGACAGCTGGCAGCTCCAAAACATGAGTGAGACTCAGTAGGCAAGGGCTGCGCAACACCTGTACAGCGCCTGTGCAACACCTGCCCAACACACTTTGTTTTGGGTATATCACCCAACCCGTAACATGTTTTTCAAAACTGAGGGAGGTTATATATGATAGTGTTGGGAAGAAATACCTCTCTCCATTTCTCCAAATCCTTCCCCATCTTCTCATAGGTGCATACCTGGAATTTATTATTGAACCCATATTGAACATAGTCAACTAAAATTAATGACCTAATTTGACCAGTGGAGTCACCATGAAATTTTAATCTACTGTATCCTTTGAACTCGAAGTCGCCATGTCAATGATTCAACATTTGGATGTCCAACTGTTGTTCACCATCAACAATTAGATTCGATCTTCATCTTTCATACCCGGGGAAAATGTGACAGTTTGGTCGCCGGAAATGGCGCCAATATGTTAACACTCCCTGATATATACTAGGATGGAAAGAGACTGAAGAAGGTAACCACTAACCACTTTTGGTTGGGGTACTGGTATTTCTCGACTGGAGGGGGCTCCCTCACTAAAAATAAACTACAGATTTGACAGTTATAAACCCAAAGATACCACTTTTGTTGTAACTATTTCACAATTCATTCTGTTGGGGGTAGGTAAAGATTTATCTAAAGAGAATGTGTACAATAAAGAAAATAGAAACGACGGAAAATCATAGAAACGCTGCCAGTGAACTAACAGCTTTGTGCGGCGACTGGGTAGAAAAAAGTCATCTTTCCTTTATAATTGACACCTGTTCAATGAAAGCTAGGTTAAGATGGCATCCAAGTGTAAAGAAAGCTGACCTCTCAAATCTCTGACAGCTGGCAGTTCCAAAACATGAATGAGACTCAGTAGGCAAGGGTTATGCAGCACGTGTGCAACACCTACGCAACACACTTTGTTTTGGGTATATCTCCCAAACCGTAACATATTTTTCAAAACTCAGGTAGGTTATTTTATATGACAGTGTTGGGAAGAAAGACCTCTCTTCATTTCTCCAAATCCTTCCCCATATTCTCATAGGTGCATACCTGGCATTTGTTCTTGAACCCATATTGAACACAGTCAGCCAAAAGTAATGACCTTTGACTAGTGGAGTCACCATGAAATTTCAATCTACTGGATCCTTTGAACTTGGATTCACCATGTCAGTGATTCAACATTCGAATGTCCAGTTGTTTTTCACCATTAACAATTATATTTGATCTTTTTCGTTCATACGCGGGGAAAATGTGATTGTTCGGTCCCTGGCAATGACGCCAATATGTTAACAATCCTTGATATCTACTAGGCTGGAAATAGACTCAAGAAGGTAACCACTAACCACTTTTGGTCGAGGTACTAGTTTTTCCTGACTGGAGGGGGCTCCCTCACTAAAATGAAACTAGATATTTGACAATTATAAACCCACAGAGACTAGGTTTGTTGTAACTATTTCACAATTTATTCTGTTGGGGGTAGGTAAAGATTTATCTAAAGAGAATGTTTACAATAAAGAGGCATAGTAAAGGGTCACATTTACAAAAAAGAGCATTTAAGTATATGTTAGAGGGATTAAGGACTTTAGGGTTATTGACAGGGAAAAAATTCCACCTTGCCAACAACGAGGAATTAACCCGATCGTAGGTACCAACTAGACCTGCTCTCATTTGGAATGGCTAATCCCAACGGGTTTTAAGGACTGTTATAAGGGTTATGGGAATAATGATTTAGTGGTTAAGGGATTAGGTATTAGGGGCTTAGGGGTTAGGGGATTAGGGGATTAGGGGTTAGAGGTTTAGGTTTTAGGGGTTAGGATAATAATGAGTTAGTGGTTAAGGGGTTAGGGATTGGGGGCTTAGGGGTTATGGGATTTAGGCACATTTAGGGGTTAGCAGAATAAGGAGTTAGTTGTTAAGGGATTAGGGATTGGGGTTAGGGGAATAATGATTTAATAGTGGTTAAGGGTTTAGGGATTGGGGGTTATGGGTTAGTAGATTTATGTGCATTTAGGGGTTAGGGGTAGAATAATGAGTTAGTGGTTAAGGGATTAGAGATTGGGGGCTTATGGGTTAGGGGATTTAGGCGCAGTTAGGGGTTAGGTGAATAATGAGTTAGTGGTTAAGGGATTAGGGATTAGGGATTAGGGGGTTAAATGGGTTAGGGGTTGGGAATTATGGTTTAAGGGGTTAGAGGTTTAGGGTTTAAGGGGTTAAATGGGTTATTGGTTTAGAGGTTTAGCGGGTTATGGTATTTAGGAGTTAAGGATTTTAGGGGTTAGGGTTTAGGGGGTTAAATTGGTTAGGTTTTTAGGGGTTTAGGGGGTTAAATGGGTTAGGGGTCAGGAATTAGGGTTTAAAGGGTTAGGGGTTAAGGGTTTAGAGGTTTAGGGTTTAGGGGGTTAAATGGGTTAAATCTCTGACAGTTGGCAGCACCAAACATGAGTGAGACTCAGTAGGCAAGGGTTGTGAAACACACTTTGTTTTGGGTATATCTCCCAAACCATAACATATTTTCCAAAATTGAAGGAGATTATTTTAAATGATAGTGTTGGGAAGAAATACCTCTCTCCATTTCTCCAAATCCTTCCCAATATTCTCACAAAATTATTTGCAAAACCATGGCTCAAAACAAGAAATTTACAAACTACGGAAAATGAGCTTTAAAGATGAGGTGAGATCATCATCAGTAGGAATTAATTTGATCACTTTATCTTGGAGAAAATACCCTCCATGGTCATATCCCAACTCAGTTGGGACGCCTTTTTCATTTGAGAGATATCTGGTTTAACAACAACAAATTGGAGGGAAACATTATGAGTTGAACCTTCTTATTGAATTATCATCCTTAGATGGTTTTAGTGCAGGTTTGGATATTTGGTTCTTGCTCGTCGTGTTTCTATAAGAAACATATTTACAAAAGAGCTAGGAAATGAACCTACTGAAATTTCTAGGCTTATGAAGCATATCAGGGGAGGAAGATACAAGAATTCCATCATTTCATAACTGGAGAAGCATCTACTTGGAGTGTAGGAAATTGTTACCAAGGATATTTCTTCTTCAATTTTTTCTTTTTTCTTTTTTTGATTGTTGATATTGCAAATGCAAGATCTGCTAATAAAATGGTTCAAGAACTTGGATTTTTAGGGATTCAAATTTTTTAAGGGAAGAATACTTTCCTATAGATTGATTAGAAATTTTTTTTTGTTTCACATCTTCCATTCAATGGTTCTCTTTCTTTCAATCCACAAAAGAAAGATTTGATTGAAGTTTGTGAACTCATTAAAACATCCTTTGTTTTTGGATTAAATATCTATGAGGAATTTATTCATTCAATCTCATCCAAAGAAGGTATTTTCTCTGAAAATAAGGGAGTGAAATAACTGGGAAAATTATTTAAGCATCTAATGGCCTTTATATGTGATCTAGTCAACAATCTACTATGATGGGATAGTCATAAACCGATCGCACATACGTGCACAAGGAACATGGGTGTCGATCACAACTTAGTATTTATGATACGGCCACCCTCACATGACCCGACTTGACCCTCTCGAACACATTTCACTGGGCGCCCTCACACGACCCGACCTGACCTGACTCGCCCGAACGTGTTTCCCTGGGCGCCCTCAAACGACCTAACTCAGCCCAATCCAAACACATTTCCTTAGGTGCCCTCACACGACATGACCCGACTCGACCTGAACACGTTTCCTTAGGTGCCCTCGAGCTGAGCTGACCCTACCCACCCGAATGTGTTTCCTTGGGCGCCCTCACACGACCTGGCCCGAACACGTTTCCTTGGGTGCCCTCACATGACCTGACATGACCCGACCCAGATGCGTTCCTTGGGCACCCGAACACGATCCGACCCGAACGATTTTCCTGTGGCGCCCTCACACGGTATGACCCGACCCACCTGAATAAAGGCACGAGGGAGCAAACAAAAAACGGATCCCACAAATGTGCACAAGGAGCACAGGCGGTCACAACTAATTAGCATTTTTTAAACGACCACCCTCACATGACCCGACCCGACCCGACTCGACCCACTCGAACGCGTTTCCCTGAGCGCCCTCACATGACCCAACACAACCCTACCCGAACGAATTCCTTAATGGGCCTCCTCACACTATCTGACCCACACGTTTTTCCTGTGGAACCCTCACATGGCACAACCTGACATGCCCGAATGAAGGCAATATAGAGAAAAAGGAAAACAGATCACACAAACGTGCACAAGGAACATGCAGGGTGGTCACAACTTAGCAGTTTTTATACGACCACCCTCACACGACACAGCCTGACCTGACTCGACCCGCCTGAACGAGGGTCCCTGGGTGCCCTCACACGACCCGACCCGACCCGACCCGACCCGACCCGCTCAAATGTGTTTCCGTAGGCACCCTCACAAGACCTGCCTCGACCCGCCCGAACGTGTTTCCTTGGGCACCCTCACATGACATGAAGAACCAACCTGACTCACCCAAATGTGTTTCCTTAGGTGTTAGCCTCACACAACTCGACCTGATCCGCACGAACGTGTTTCCTTGGGTGCCCTCACACGATCCGACTTGAACTGACCTGGCCCGCCCGAACGCGTTGTTTCCTTGGGTGCCCTCACAGGACCTGAACCGACCCGACCTGCCCGAATGTGTTTCCTTGGACACCCTCAGTAAACGGCATGACCTGATCTGACTCGCACGAACACATTTTCCTAGGCAGCCTCACACGACACAACCAGACCCGACCTGACCCGACCAGCCCGAGCGCGTTTCCTTGGGCAACCTCACACGGGTGCACGAACTGACATGACCCACCTGAACACATTTCCTTGGGCACCCTCACACAATTTGAAATGACCTGACCTGTTCGAATGTGTTTCCCTGGGCGCCCTCACAAGACCCGCCCCGACCGGCCCCAACTCGCCGCCTGAACGCGTTTCCTTAAAAGGTGTCTTCACACGAGTGCCTGATCACCTGACCCATCATATGAACGTGTTTCCTTGCAAGGTGCCCTCACACGACCCAACCCAAACCGACCCGACGCCCTCGAACGCATTTCCTTGGGCACCTTGACACGACCTAACCCGACCCGACCTGCCCGAGCTCATTTCCTCGGGCGCCCTCATACGGCATGGCACGATCCCGACCTGACCAGGCTTGCCTAAAATCGTTTCCTTGGGTGCCCTCATAGACCTGACCTAAATCGATCCGCCCGAACATGTTTCCTTGGGCGCCCTCACATAACCCAACCTGACCTGACCTAACCTGACCTGACACGACCCGCCTGACACGACCCGACCCGACCTCACACAATTTCTTTTATTTTCCGGCATTTTCAACATTTGGACACTTTTGTCACTATTCCAACATTTAGAGGGGGATCATCTCTATTCTGACATTTAGAGCGAGATCATCGCTATTCCGACATCCACACATTTCGTTGCAAGACTGGCGTTGGAGAAAACATCGTTATTCCGACATTTGGTGCCCTGTCGTTGCTATTTAGACGCCCACACATTTTCGTCGCAAGTCCGACGTTCGAGAAAAACATCGTTATTCTGACATTTGGAGCCCTTTTGTCACTATTCCAGCATTTCGAGAGTTGCGCCGCAATTCTGACACGTAGTTCCGATGGCTTTTGGTGGGATTAAAAAAATTGAGAAAAATTTAGGAACTTTCCGACAATACGTCAAAAGTGTTGGAACTAAAGTGTTAGAAAATTGACCATATGTACTAGTGTTATAATCCAGCTAGGTGTCTTCCTTGGAATTAACATTGGTGAAAATAAACCCAGATGTTACAGCCTAGCTAACTGAGCTATCACTCTAAATAGTTAGTGCTTTTATTTAGAATCAACACTACCAGCTAACTTGACCTAGCCCTCTATCTTGAAACTTGTTTGATACCGAAAGGTGTTCCTTATTCAATGAGAATGCACTAGATCAATATGTATTTCACCTTGTATTTGGAAGTGTCCTAGTATTTAGGTGTATTCTTATTCAAGAGATATTTTTATCTTCCCAACTCTCTCTCTCTCTCTCTCTCTCTCTCTCTCTCTCTATCTCTCTCTCTCTACACATGTTTATGTTCTCCTAGAAATCCCCTTCCCTCTCTCTGTCCACCCATTCCCCTTTTATCTTCCCCAAATATTCTCCATCTCTTTGTCACTCTCCCTTCCCCCCTTTCTCTCTTCGTCCATCCCTCTCTCTTTCCATCACACTCCTTCCCTCCATTCCTCCCTCCCTATCACACCCTCTCATTCCCTCTCTCTCTTCCTACCTGTTTATCTCTCAAAACCCCTCTCTTGCTATATATAATATATAGTAATATATATTATACAATAAATAAGATACAAATGTATTATCAACACTATAAATGTGGAGAAGCTCTGTTAGGGTTCGGGTATGGTTTTTGATAGGGTGCAACAATCCTGACAGGGTTCATGGAATGCAGCAGAACGGACCAACCACCTCGAGGGCACTGGTAAAGCCAGTAGTGTTGATGGCAGCATCAGGGGAAAAAACCATGGAGGGGAAAGCGGCCTCCTCCTACCGTAATGTAGTCAGTGGGGAATCCAGGGCGCATGGAGCATAGACCACCAATCAATAAGCGAATCATGGGAGAGGCCTACCACTCCTAGGGGCACAATGGTAGATTCGTATGCAAGGGAATTTATTACCACGAGCCACAAGGAAACCTCGCTCTGTAATCCCAGGAAACAAGTTGGAGGATTACAGGACATACATGAAGGATCATGCAATCATATTTAATTTCATAGGGGTCTGGCCAATGGAACACGATCTAGTAAGATGGATTCATGAAAAATGGCAGCCAAAAGGGCATGTCGAACTGAAATTCGGAGTAAAGGATTTTTTTATAGCCATCTTCACTAACCTAGAAGATAAAGAGAAGGTTTTCTATGGTGGTCCATACTTCTTCCAAAATGGAGGACTGTTTATGTGGTACTGGGAAGAATGCTACAATCGAGAGAGAGAAAAATTCCTGGCGGCCCTAGTTTGGGTACGCCTCTTCGGCCTCTCGATGGACTTTTGGGACCTAGAGAGCTTGGATGGTATTGGAAACTCCCTTGGCACCTTCATAAAGGAAACATACTCCACAAGATGAGGCAGATATACATCATATGCAAGAATATATGTCTACATGAATATAACGGAACCACTACCAGAGGCCATAGAGCTGGAATATCACCATGAGGTATGGCAACAAACCATCAACTATGAACACATCCCCTTTCAATGCAGGAGATGCCATGAGTATGGCCACTTATTCTAAGAATTCCCATTAAACCAAAAAGATCCAAAGGAGCTAGAAAAAGATAAAAATCAAAAGAAATAGTAGGAGGATGCAGAGGGCTTCCAAGAATTTCATAGGAGAAAGAAGAACCAGAAGATTAACCAGACCCCCAACCCAAATTCAACAAGGACAGGTAAAAACAAGCAGAACAAAAATAGGTTCATTACCCTAAAGGATGAGGAGGCATCAAAAGAAATGGAAAACCACCAAGATGCAGTTGACCAGGGCAAACAAATGGGGGAGGAACAAGATAACAGAGTCAAACCGGAAAAACAGAGGGAAGGGACAAACACCAAACGCAAGGCGGAAGCGGAGATGCAAGAGAAAGAAACCACAGAAACATGACAGGATCAGTCAAATATGGAAATAGATAGCCAAAGAGAGGGTCTAAGCAATGAAGAGCAGGTTTTTCATATACTAGTGAAAGAATGGAGACACCTTTATGAGAGGTTCATCCCATAAACACAAAAATAAATCTACAAAGAGACATTCCAACAGTACAAAGCTAAACAAGAAAACACAAGAACAGACCAAAAAGATCAGCTAGGATCCCAGAAGACCCAGGGAGGAGATCAAGGACCGACAGGGAAAGGTAGTGAGAAAAGGGATAGAAAGAACCTCAATAAGACCATTCAGATGATTGGTGAATCACTAGTTAACTTAGGGAAGGTAGTTCCGCTTTCAGCGGTCTTCCACCAACTTAAAAAATCATTTAAATGATTATAGCAACCTGTAATATTTGTGGCCTTAATAGTAAAGGAAAACAATATTATTTCAAGGAGTGACTAAGGAAAGACAAGGCCAACATTATGATCATCCAAGAAACCAAGATCTCGGAAGCCAAGCTCAAAGGGATAGTTCGAAGTTTCAAGCTACCATATGAATTGATTGCACTTGACTCTAGAGGACGTGTAGGAGGACTAGAAATTTTGTGGAACCTGATAGAAGACGTCTTTGAGGAGTGGGTAAGTAGTCCCTGAATGCTTACAGGGCGCTTTAGACACATAAGATCCAGTGATTGGGTTCCCCTTAATGGGGTGTATGGGCCTCATACCCAGGGGAGAAAGAGGCCTTCCTCCACAACCTGGCCACTATGAGAAGATAATGTTAGGAAGAATTATGGATATTAGGAGGGGAATTTAACATGATAATTTCCCTCGAAGAGAAGAAAGGAGGATTTCGCCAACAGGACCTAAATATGGATATGTTCAGGGAAGCATTATCGAAGCTCAACTGGTGGACCTACAAACCAACAACGAAACCTTCACTTGGAACAATTAGAGAGGAGGTCAAAATTATATTGCATCTAGATTGGATCAGTTCTTGGTCTCGAAACAGGTCATCTCCTGAGACATATGCATGGAAACCTCCATTCACCCCGGAATTAGCTCGAAACATTGGTCGGTAAGACTGGAAATCGACCTCAAAATAGGACCAAGAAATAAGCCCTTCATATTTGAAGCATTTTGGCTCCCAGACCCTAAGCTGCTAGGGCAACTCGAAGAATGGTGTAAGAATAGCAAAGTGGTGGGAAGAAATATTATGCATACATTCCAACTCAAGCTGAAAGAGATCAAGCAAAGAATCAAAAAGTGGAACAAAGATTACTTTGGAAACATCTTCAACTACTAGGAGAAGTTAAAGAAGAAGATGGATATTTTCCAACTACATATTATCACAGAGGAAACATCAAAACCTCTAATATAAGAAGAGGGGCGGCTCATAATGCAACTAGAATAACACAGAAAAAAGAATAAGAGGAGATACTCTGGAAGAAGAAATATAGAGTCAATTGGTTGAGGGAAGGAGAGAAGAAAATTTTCTTCTTCCATAAAGTAATTGTCCAAAACAGACAACATAACATGATCTTCTCACTGAGAAATGAGGTCGGAGACAGAATAGTTCGTCATGAGGACATGGAAGAAATGATTGTACATCACTTTCATACCTTGCTCTCTGAACCAGAGCATCATCACTCTGAGGAAATCCATAGAATCACCCAAAACATTATGCACCTCATTACTAGATATCAAAACCTAGGCCTTATGTGGGTGGTCACAATGGAGGAAGTGGAGGATGTGGTAAAAGGTATGGAAAAAATAAAGCCCTAGGGCTTGATGGTTTCACCTTGGAATTCTTCCAAGCTGCATGGAAATTCATAGGACAAGACGTTCTGGAAGTGGTGGAGGAGTCAAGAAGACACCAAAAGGCATGTTCGAGTCTCAATGCTACTTTAATAATGTTGATTCCTAAATATTCTAAATTGGAGGATCCCTAAATATTCTTCCTGATTGCTTTATGTAATGTCATATACAAAATCATTGCAACTATTATGGTTAAGCACCTTAAACCTTTGCTGCCTTCCCTCATATCATTTGAACAAACCAGCTTTCTAGAGGGCCGTCAAATCCTAGATGGTTTTATTACCTCCAAGGAAGCAATCCACTCCTTGAAGCATCTGAAAATCCCAGGGATGACGATCAAACTAGATTTATCTATAGCCTATGACTGCATAAGTTGGACCTTGCTCACCAAATTCCTTCAAGGTTATGGGTTTTATCATAGATGGATCTCATGGATCTAGGCTATGGTTTCCTCCCCTATCTATTCCATTCTCCTAAATGGTTCCCCCACAAAATCTTTTAACCCTATTTGGGGGCTAAGATAAGGAGATCCCCTAAACTCATTCTTATTTATTCTGGCTACTCAAGGCCTTGGAAAAATTCTAAAGAAGGAAGATCGTAATCTCAAGGCCTATGGTCTTAGGCTTTAGGGAAATGACCTCCCTCTTACCCACTAGCAATTTGTTGACGACATTATGCTCTTTTGTCCTGTCTTGCTAAAGGAATCCAGAAACATTAAAGACATATTCCATGTTTTTATGGAAGCCTCTAGCACCCTTATTAATAATGAAAAATCCTACATCTTATTCTTTAACACGGCTAGAAATATCCAAACCTTTCTAATGAGAGTGATGGGGTTTGGTATTAGCTCTCGTCCCACTAAATACCTGGGCATGCCCCTTGCTGAAAGCTCTCTGAAAAATTTATTGCTGGATTCATCTTATCCAAAAAATTCTAATAAATATCGTCAATTGGACTTTTAGAGCCCTCAATATGGTTTCCTTCACCATCCTTCTTAAATTCATCCTGCAACCCATCCCCATTTACCAGCTGTCTAGAATAGTTGCGCCAAAACAATCTGCAGCAAAATGGAGGAAATATTCAAGAAATTCCTTTGTGGAAGGGCCCAATAGTTGAAAAAACGCTCCTTGGTAGCATGGTCGAACCTTGTGAAGCCTAAGATCTAAGGGGGACGAGGCCTCAGAGACCAGTTTATTCTCAACTAGGTATTGGGGGCGAAATTATGGTGGAGATGGGCATAGGGAGGAATGGGACTGTGGAAGCAGATATAGATGCGTAAATATGACACGCCCAACCATATAGAGGATATTTTAAGATACTGGGACCTCCCTATAGGATCAACCATCTGGAATCTAGTAGCCCAAAACAAAGATATTATTTTGCAACATTTATTCTGGGAAATAAGGAATGGACAAAAAACCCTCTTTTGGAATGAATCCTAGCAACAGAGGGGAAAATTATTCCTTAGACAGGAGCTGAGTGAATGGTTCACTTATGTTATGAACAAAAATTATAAAATAGTAAAACAATAATGGAGGGAAGAGACCATTAACAGTGGATGGAGAAGATGGAAAGACAGGACAGATTGGCCAAATGCGCTGAATTCAGATCAATGGATCCATTTGAAGAAGGAGCTAGACTCAAGAAGAATTGCCTTCTAGGAAGGGTCAGATATCTTGAAATGGGGCTTTGCTACAAAAGGATCATTTATAGTCAAGGAAGCTTACAGGATAAAAGCAGGATGGGGACAAGAGAATCAACATCAAATCTGGAGGAAAATTTGGGGAGGGAAGTGGTGGACAAAGGTGACCTACTTCATCTACTTGGTGGGTAGAGGAAAAATATTGATCTGGGACCAACTGACCAAAACAAGCTTCCAAGGGCCCTCGATTTTTTCCCTATGTGGAAATCAGCGGGAAACACTAGAACACCTCCTCAACTCCTATCAATATGTGGAGATAAAATGGAGACAAGTGGAAGGGAGTTTGGCAAGATAGATCGTGTTAGCCACCTATAAATTATTTTCAAGCAAACAGGTGGCTAAATATGTTTCTGAGCCTTCAAGAGAGACATTTTCTTTGAAAATATATCATCCTCGAAGCCTCTATGTGTCTTTCTCCTTTGAAGAAGTCCTCACTGCTGTTTCCATTTGATTAGCCTCACTGTTGTGAAAGAAGAAGCTTCAAAAAGCCTCCTTCTACTCCATTTTATCCCTTCAAATCCCCCATTTTCACCCCTTTTTCCCCTCACAAATTTAAACCTAAAAACCCTCAAAAGATCCCCATTTAACCTCTAAACCTTCCCAAGTCCCTTTTTAAACCTCATATCATCCTTTATCTAGTTTAAAAATGCCTTTTTTCCTCTACCAAAACCACTTTCTTGGCCTTAAAAAACACTAATTTTGGCCTAAAAACCCCTTTTTACATTTAGGACTTAAGCCCCTTTCAGCTTAGCCCTTAGCCCCATTCTCCGCATGTAACCCGGTGCTAGAACCAGGTTCTATGCCCTCAGGCGCTAATCGCAATCGAAACTTTCCTTTGGCCTTTTTTCCCTTTGTTCTTTGAAATCTTCCGATGAAATGAACTCTTGCTTAGTCGGCCTCCGCTGCAATATTGACCGTCGATCTTTGGAAATACAACGGTCGGTGCTTTATTCATCTCCGCCCATAACACCTTTTCATTACACATCCGCTTCAATCTCCACCATTGATCGTATATACAGATCCAACGGCCAGTGCTAATTGCTAATCACAAAAAAGTATTAAGCGCCACCCCTTGTTTCCTCCGATTCACGATCTCCAATTGAATCTCAACCATCCATTTGCGTAGATCCGATGGTTGGAGATGAAACTGATAGCTAAACATCGTCGCTCCACTGGTTTTATCTAGACTGTTGAATCCACAAGAACCAACGACCCAGATTTAATCGTGCTCCACTCATTTTCCCCCCATCATCTCCCCTCTGATCAAATCTCGACTGTTGATCTCCCCTTTGATCCGACGATCCGCGCGTAATCACAAGATCAAAACCTTGGAGTTTTGGCCCCCTGCCTTTACCCTGATGTGATTAGATCTCGGCTGTTCATTCTGATAGATCCAACGACTCCCATTCTCCCCACCCATTCACTTGCCCCTTTGCCTCCGCTTTCTCTTTTAAATCTTCGCCGTCCATTCCGCAGATTTGACAGTCATCGTTTAAATCGCCCTGGATTACCCCCCACCTTACCGACTGTGCGTCTTTCCATATCGCGCACTATCCTACACCGTTAGATCTCCCTGTCCTACATGAAACGACTGAGGTGCATATCGCGTGATTTTAGTGTCTGACAATTAAAGTTTCAAAATTACGTGATGAAAGCGGTTTTGGGGGGGACACGTGTCAGGCAGCGAGGCGTATCGTGTTATTTTTGAAAAATTTCAAACCCACTCCAAAGCCGCGCAAAACCAGCAGTTTTCCTCTGAAAACCGCTCCTCCCTGGTATGATCCTTCATTTGATCTCAACCGTTCATGTGATCTAGATCGACGGCTCATATTACATCGCGTCTTCATCCATATTTCTTTCATCGGGCCTTCCCAAGAACTTCATCGGAAGATCTCCACCGTCAATCTCTTCCTGTGATCTGATGGTCCACATTCAATTGTCTTCCGCCCTCTCGGTCCCACCACCAAAAGCCTCCGATTTCATTCACTTTAACCTTTTTTCCTTTGTATTCGACCATACATTAAACTTTTGTGTTTTACGCTAAAATCATTTTCTTTCGCCTAACCTTCTAAAAACAACTCCACCGGTGAATCTCGACTGTGGATCGCCACTATCTAATCTAATCCAACGGTCCAGAATGCGCGGCACCCCAAACCTTCATCAGCCCATTTTCCACCGACTGCCATGTTTTTTCTGCCTTTTCTTCGCTGCATTCATGATTTCCTTCATCGTGCCACCATTTCCCGAGAGCCTAAGAAGTTTCCTACCTCACTCCCACAGGTTTTTATAACATGTTTATTGTGTTTTTACAGGGTTACGGATGGTAAAATTCATTCTCTGTCTCACTATCACAGACAGGGTAAATACAGGGCGCAAAATGTCAATTTTTCAGAACCAAAGATTGTAGGGAACACATCTCAAGAGGTTTTTAACGAGTATTTCATTAAAGGACCAGTGTGAAACCCTCTCATAAGCCTCCAGTGCCATGAAAACCTGCAATATTCACAGACAAAACGGACGTGAAGCGGCAAAGAGTATCAGTGACCGTTTAAAGGGATTAAAATCCCATTATTGAAGATTAAATGATTTAATCCAGTGTTTAGAGGACGAATATACAGATTGAAGACCTTATGAATGATCCAGAGGCCTAATAAGACCTGAAGCACATGATACACGCCATATCAGTGTTTTCACATTAGCAGAATGTTCTTTCCCCAAGAAAGGACAAGTTCCCATAGCATTTTTTGTTCTCCATCGAGTTCTTGAGAAGATCACCACCCTGATAAAAGTCCTAAGATTGCCAGAGCATTAGTTACAAAGTATGGAAGGCCAAGAAGTCATTTATCTGCCTTACTTTTCCCAGTGTACAAACAGAGTACAAACTGCCAGAGAGTACTTCAAGAACATACCTTTGGAGTTATTATCAGCTTGTCAAAGACCACTAATTCACCCAAAGAGTACTGAAAGTCGATATGGGATATTAAAATAGAATGGGCCTCAAACACTCTTTTTCCTTTGTTTTAATGTTTCATTTAAAGTTCTATCTACCTCTACTGCCACACTTATGATACAAATTAAATCAACTCATAAACACATTGCGTAAAACCAAACCAGACAAAAAACACCTATGACTAGTGCTTATAAGCCTCATGGCTTCCTCATGTAATCTCTCTTATTAAAAGAATTTTAATTTACAATTTAAATAGATGAGAGAAGATAGTCCGTTCTATCTTATTCTCTTTTGGTTGAGTTAATTACTCACCAAAAACCCACCAAGATAGGAGTTCCTAAACAAACTCCATCTTTTGAGGAACAACCCAACAACCCAAGAGTTAGGAATATTTAATTAATTATTTTGGATTTATTATTGTTATTTTAGAGAGGCTAACATTCCCCCCTTCAATGAAAAATCCAAAATAAGAACAGGGAACCATCTTCCAAGTTCTCATGTTGATCCTCAAAAAACATTGCCTGAAAAACCACCAAAGCTGGATGCTGAAAAATTGCAATCTGAAGAGACCATGAGTCAACTGCATGTATGATTCATGTCTGACTTTCGCTTGACAACTTCATCAAGTGCCAAGTTGCAAAAGGATATATCTGTCCTTTGTATGAAAGCAGCATCCTTTGTCCACTGACAAAATTTGTTCAAAACCCACTAGCTGATGATGACAAAAACAACTCACTGTTGCTTTTGTTGTGCTGAAAACTGTCCACTGCTTCTGTGTTGTCGACTGCCCATTGGCAAATTTGTTGATGCCCACTAGCAAATTTGTTGACTGCCCACTGGCAAAGTTGTTGATGCCCACTGGCAATTTTGTTGATGCCCACTGGCAATTTTGTTGATTGCCCACTTGCAATTTTGTTGATGCCCACTGGCAAATTGGTTGACTGCCCACTGGAAAAGTTGTTGATGCCCACTGGCAATTTTGTTGATGCCCACTGGCAATTTTGTTGATGCCCACTAGCTGTTGAAGATGCCCACTGGCTGCTTTTGCTGGTTGTGTCGAGACTTTCAGTCTGACAACCACTGTCAATCTCATTGACATTTTTTTGATGTGTTGATTTTTGCACCGAATCGATGCATATTGGCGATTTCTGCTATTGCTGGAGTTGTTTTATTTACAAATATGTAAATTTCCAAAATTTTTGGCATAGATCTGTTTCAATTTGATCAGATGTCTCCAGTATAGGCAGTGGAAGGTATTCTCAGAATATCAGTGAATTAGTTTAAGTTTGACAGAAAACAAGTATTTTTAAGCCCCATTTGATCGCTTTGAATTGTCCAATCGACAAAAGTTTAAGAGAAGTGCGTGCTATTTTGTTTGAGAGAAGCTAAGCTTGGAAACACCAATTTCACAGAGGTAGATCAAATCAGATCTCTTTCTGCTCATTGAATGGTGAATTCGACAGTTATGATAGTGGAGCATTACCAATAAGCCTTCAACCATCTGATATTTCAACATCTGTGTGTGAAGTTGTTGAACGAGTTGCATGGTTTTGCAGTGCTGGAGTGAGTGTGAAACCTGTGTGTGTGGAGCCTGCAGAATTTTGTTGGAGGTATGCATTAAAATTCATACCGAGCCATGATTTGGCCTCTGTGTTGAACTAAAATGAGTGAAGGAACATCGAGGTTGTGTATGTTTCGAAGGTTGATGTCTGAAGAAGATATATGATGCGTGCGTTGTTGCTGCATTGAAGATGCTGCAAAAACTGGACGACATGTGAAAATTTGTTTTGAAGGAGTCAATCACTGCGTGCGTTGTTGCTGCATTGAAGATGCTGAAAAAAGTGCAGCGTTTTTTATCGTTTGCTTACAAAAAAAGAATTTTGGTATCATTCCGTAGTTTGGATTGAAAGGGTGTGTAATAATGAGGCAGCACTTGGAGTGTGCGTGGAACCCAATCACTTGAGGCCTGCGTAAATGATGCATAAGATGGAGAATGGTGCATATGATTTTTCGCATGTCTCCAGATAGGCATGGAAGGTATTCTCTAATATCAAATAATTAGTTTAAGTTTGACGTAAAAACAAGTATTTTTAAGCCCTCACGATCGTTTTGAATTGTCCAAATTACAAAAGTTTAAGAGAGAAGTGCGTGCTATTTTGTTTGAGAGAAGCTAAGCTTGGAACACCAATTTCACAGGTAGATCAAATCGCATCTCTTCTCGCTCATCAATGGTGAATTCGACAGCTTATGATAGTGGAGCATTACCAACAAGCCTCAACCATCCGATATTTCAATATCCTGTGTGAAGTTGTCGAATTCGTTGTGTATTGTTTTGCAGTTACTTGAGTGAGTGTGAAACCTGTGTGTGTGGAGCCTGCAGAATTTTGTTGGAGGTATGCATTAAAATTCATACCGAGCCATGATTTGGCCTCTGTGTTGAACTAAAATGAGTGAAGGAACATCGAGGTTGTGTATGTTTCGAAGGTTGATGTCTGAAGAAGATATATGATGCGTGCGTTGTTGCTGCATTGAAGATGCTGCAAAAACTGGACGACATGTGAAAATTTGTTTTGAAGGAGTCAATCACTGCGTGCGTTGTTGCTGCATTGAAGATGCTGAAAAAAGTGCAGCGTTTTTTATCGTTTGCTTACAAAAAAAGAATTTTGGTATCATTCCGTAGTTTGGATTGAAAGGGTGTGTAATAATGAGGCAGCACTTGGAGTGTGCGTGGAACCCAATCACTTGAGGCCTGCGTAAATGATGCATAAGATGGAGAATGGGTGCGTCGATCATTATTCATTCAACAATATGCATCAATTCGATTGCAAAAATCAACACATCAAAATGTCAATGAGATTGATAGTGGTTGTCAGACTGAAAGTCTCGACACAACCAGCAAAAGCAGCCAGTGGGCATAAAAAAAATTGCCAGTGGGCATCAACAACTTTGCCAGTGGGCATTCAAAAAAATTTCCAGTGGGCATTCAACAAATTTTCCAGTGGGCATCAACAACTTTTCCAGTGGGCAGTCAACCAATTTGCCAGTGGGCATCAACAAAATTGCAAGTGGGCAATCAACAAAATTGCCAGTGGGCATCAACAAAATTGCCAGTGGGCATCAACAAATTTGCTAGTGGGCATCAACAAATTTGCGATGGGTAGTCGACAACACGAAGCGGTGGACGGATTTTTAGCAAACTTCGTGTGTGACTACTCACTTTGATTTCGTATTATTGAAGGCGATCGATGCGCAGAACTTTGTATTTTTCTGCCACTACTCCCTCCAATCCACAGCTGTTGGCATGTGGCTCTGTTCTTTTTGATAGACTATAATTTCATTGAATATACGAGTTGATCGCAGATCGAATCTGTTCTATTGCTCCACCTCTATGCAGGCTTTCGAAAATCTCTGCGCAATATTTAACAGGGTCGCTGCTGTTTGCTGACCCAAAAGTTTGTGGTGTGGCTGCTGGGATTTGCAAAAATTACTGTGCTCGAATGCATGCAGCCCTCCTCACGCAGATCCACCGATGTCAACTTGTCCCTCCTCACTCAGCTTTCACCTACAACTCTTCAAATAACGACATACAATAAAGTTCTTTCACATTTACCAATGCTGGGCTCTCTTCACCGGCTCCACGCACAGGAAGATCAAACTGTGGACAATACCAGAAAGACTCGGCTCCACCAGGTTATCATCTTAGATCTCTCCATCGATTTGTGGGCTGACTTTATAAGTGGCGAAAACTGATCCATTCTGGATCGCTGCACCCCCATTCCGGAAGCTTCATCCGAACTCCTACGCACTCTGAGTTCGATCCAACAATTTCAATGCAGAATTGTCATATCCCAAAGAACAAACCATGTTGCTTTGATACCACATGATACAAATTAAATCAACTCATAAACACATTGCAGAAAACCAAACTAGACAAAACACTGGCAGACTGGCGGAAAAGGCAGAAGCCTCATGGCTTCCTCATGTAATCTCTCTTATTAAAAGAATTTTAATTTACAATTTAAATAGATGAGAGAAGATAGTCCGTGCTATCTTAGTCTCTTTTGGTTGAGTTAATTACTCACCAAAAACCCACCAAGATAGGAGTTCCTAAACAAACTCCATCTTTTGAGGAACAACCCAACAACCCAGGAGTTAGGAATATTTAATTAATTATTTTGGATTTATTATTGTTATTTTAGAGAGGCTAACATTTCAGCTATTTCAGCTATAATAACTCCTGAGAAATACATGTGGTTGGTTATCTGTGGATTGTAAGATGTTTCTTTGAGATAGAGTTCTGTGTGTATTGGTTGTAAAATAGGCTGGGAGATGATTTCTAGTTGATACCAAGCTGCTGGACAATGATGTATGTGACTGGTGTTGCTCTTTAATATGACAAGCATGTTCATTGGATCCTGATCTAAATCAGTGGTGATGTGTTCTATCTTTGTCAATGTTTTCCCTATGTTATTCATCATATTTCATTTCTTTGATAAGAATTAGTAATCTAGCTTTAGGATATACTGCTGTAAAGTACCCTAATGCTTCCTGCTCTTCTTATCTTTGATGTTTTCTGCTAATTGTGTGATCTAAGAACAAATTCAATATAATTTAAACAGTATAGTAGTTGGTTCTCCCTGCTTGCTGATGTATGAATTTAGAGTTTGTTTTTAGATGTTCTTGTCTGGTTTTAGTTGAAAGAATTAGGATACTGGGAGGTTCAGAGTTAGTTCTGTCTCACTAGGGTCCTTTCCTAATAGTTAGCCTTTCTAATATCCCTTAATTTGAATGTCAAAAGCATTAAAAGTTAAAAGTATTTCTTTGATCTTAGGCTTCACTTTGTGTCAAATCTCAAATGTTTTCTATTATCTGAAGAGTTAACCTCATTATGAGTTTAATCATAGACGGTTAAGGCATGCCCTGTCCCTATATTTGCTCCTAAGTGGTCACCTTGGAAGGTTTCCTTGTCATTCACCTTCATTTCCTTATTGTTTCATACCATACTATCATCTTTGGAGATCCTCTGTTTTAGATGACTAGCCCATTTGAAAGCCTTGGATATTGAATTCCAAGTAAACCCTTTTATGACCCCATTGCCCAATGGACTTGAGTCTTCTTTGAATTATCTCCTATTGCCAAAATACCCTTCTTCACTCACTCCTTTATCTTATGTTGAACCCTTCTTTCATGTTTCCCAACCAAACAAACAAAACAACAACCCTTGTGCCCTATAACTAGCCTAATACCTTAAATTAAACTTCAAAGATATATATTTCTTTACCTTTATAGAGAGATCCCTCTCTGGATCCAGGAGGGCTAGATCTTGAGATCCAAAAGTGGTTTGATGTTGTCTTATCATTTGGTATTACCAAATCTGCCAAATCATAGGAACCACAACATAATGGCGACTCCACTGGGGAAGAAAGACCAATCAGCCTAGATTTGGTAGTTAATCACTGTGGTGAATAGTAAATCTCCTTATAACATTCTAGACCTTCCACCTGGCAACTCCATAGTTCCTAAATGACCAAAAGACTCCATTGGTGATCAGTAGGCCTGCTGATTATCTCTGTTTTCACAAGACTCCACTGGGAGACCAGTTGTCATTACACCATCATCCATATTAAAATAAACACATAGGATTAAGCTTCTTTGTTTAAATATAGTTTGCCTCCTAAAGACTGTCACATATGGCTAACATTTTTTATTGAGTTTGAGGACTTAACATACTGGCTTCAAGAACAATCCATAATAGAGCTTATCCTAATCCAAATGCACATGAGATAGTTGACAACCCTGAGAGTATTCTTAAAAAGCCTTATACATATAGGGATCCAACTATTGTCAGACACATTAATAGAGCTAATTCAGCACCTGAAAATTTTGCAGCTCTTTCAGACACCCACATTGACTTAGACTTACCAAGTAATTTACCAAGAACTCAATCACTCAGTGCTATAGAACAGACAGACTTTGAGCATCCAAGTTCACCAACACATAGTGGTCAAAACATTAGGGACAGAGAAACTCCTCCATTAACACCTCCCGATATACATTTCATTCAAAACTTGGGTCTCTCTCACCCTGGATCTGCTCAACAGATTGTTGCTGGTCCTAGCATTTATGTCATTCATATACCTACTGCTCAAGCCCAAACTTTACCTCCGCAAAACACTATCATGGCAGCATGGTATGCCCCTCTAGTGTTACCACAGCCTTTGGCTCCTCTACCCAATGATTATCAGTCTAAAATCCTACATTTCATTGGAAGAGATTCTACCACAACTCAACGCCACGTAGATAGGATGGAAGATGCCTTTGACTATATGGAGATAGAAGATGAGACAATCAAAATGAGAATCTTTGCTCAGAGTTTAGGAGGAGAAGTGAAGAAGTGGTTTAAAGGCCTACCTCCTAATAGTATCCATGGTCTTCCCTCTTTACATCAAACCTTCATAAACAAATGGGAAGTCAAAAGCAACCCTCTCCAAATATTAGCAGAATATAAGAACCTTAAAAGAAATCAAGGAGAGAGTGTCCATGACTATTCTACTAGATTTAACAGTGTCTACAATGCTCTTCCACCTCACATGAAACCTCCCCAAGGAATGGCCTTAGTGAAGTACCCTGAAGGATTTGATGCTAACATGGCCTACCAGTTAAGGGAGAGATATTATAACACATTAGAAGACATGCAGAAAGGAGCAGTGAGTGTAGAAGCAAACCTGATTGAAAAAAGAGCTAGAATGAGGACTGAAAAGAAGGTAACCTATAAGGATGACACCGCAACTTCTTCATCGGATTCAAAATATGATAGCCTAGAAAAAAACATGGAGAGGATAGAAAGAATGATGGAGAAAATGGTTGTCCAAGTGAATAATCAGAGCAGAAACCAAAATCAAAACCAGAACCAAAACTTTAGGAGAAACAATCCCCCAAATAGACAAAGAGACTCTGATCAACAAGTCATACCTCCATTCCAAGAGAATTTCCTTGATGAAGATGAAGGAATAATACAAGAATCAGAGGGAAACATCATAAACATGGTGGAAGTAGATAACCAAGATCACACCTTTCTTATAGAGGACAATCAGACCTCATACTCACATTGGGATGAGGAAGGGTTGGAATCTGAAGACTATAGGTTAGGATTCGAAAATTCCATCATGCAAGTCCGAGAAAAATATGATCTCAGAAGAAAAAAGAACCTAGACACTCCCAAAACCAAAGCCTCTGAAATCAGCATTAAGAAAAGACCCGAAAAGACTCCTAAATGACTGCTGAAAGCAATAAATCAACAGCTAAGAGTTCTGGCAAAAACAAAGAAAAAGACATTCAAACTATTGATAAACAAAGTCAAGAAACTAGCAACACTAGCATTACAGCTAATGCTTCTGATAAAACAGCTTCAAACAGTGTACATTGTGAGAATCAGCAAGTTGATTCTGCAAATAAAATGGTGGCCAACAAAACAGAATTGAACCTTTCAAAGAATCAGTCTTCTTTCAATTTAGAGAGTGAGATTGCCAAAATTAAAATTTCTGTTCCTCTCACTGATTTGGCCACCCAAGATGTATATAAAGGTCAAATTTTGAAAGCTTTAAACTTAGGAGAAAATAGTGATACTGTCAATTTAAATGATGATCAACTAGCTCTTTTGTTTGGTCCAAAAATAGAAGGAAAATTTCAGGAAGGAATAGTGCCTCCCTTCTATGTCAGTCTCAATATCCATGATAAAATCCTGAATAATGCCATGCATGATTTTGGGGCCTCACACAACCTTATGCCAAAAGTGATGATGGAGAAGTTAGGCCTAGAGATAACTAGACCTTATAAGGATTTATATTCATTTGACTCTAGCAGAGTGAAGTGCCTTGGCCTAATCAAAGATCTCTATGTGAATTTGACCCAAATCCCAGCCAAGTGCATGGTAATGGATGTTGTAGTGGAAGATGTACCTCCTACGTATGGCATGTTTTTTTCAAGATCATGGGGCGCTAAGCTACAAGGCACAATGCAGATGGACATGACATATGCCACAATCCCTGTATTTAGCCAGCTTAGAAGACTATATAGAGAGGCACACATGAAGTTTATGGTTAGCAGCCCTGAGAAACTTGAAAATTCATCTATATACTCTATCCATACAGATTTGGACTCTTTTATCCTTTACAATGATGGATTTATAGATGAGCGAGAGCTAGAGGACAGAGATTCAAACAATAGAGTAGAGCCCACAGATTTTAACATAATGGCAGCTCTAGATTTAGAGGAAAATGAGGGAGAAACTTTAGAACAGTGTGCTGAATTAAAAGACCAGAGTGAAAAAAACCAAGACTGCAAACAGTAGATTACTCATCACTCTGAACTCCACGAAAGTCCTAAGGAACTAAACATTACACAACACGTTGCAGACCTCATAATACAACATAATGATGAAAATGATAGCCAATCTGCAAACAGTCCTTTATGGTGCATGAGCTTCGATGGGTCTTGCAGTAGAAAGAATGCAGGAGTTGGAGTATGGTTGCACAATACTGAAAGCAATTATGCTGAGAGTCATGCCTTCAAGCTAGATTTTAAATGTACAAATAACATTGTAGAGTATGAGGCTCTCATCCTAGGATTGAATCTATTGAAAAAAATAGGAGCCCAAAGGATAGTTGTACATGGAGACTCTGAGTTAGTCATCAAACAACTAAATGAAGAGTACATTGCTAAGCATCCTAGATTAAGGGCATACATAAATGGTGTTATGGATTTTCTGAAAACATTTGTAGAATATGACCTTGTGTTTGTTCCGAGGAGTCAAAACATAATTGCAAATGGGTTGGCCTGTGCTGCTAGTTCCTATCAGAGACTGCCTAGTGAGAAACAGATAGTTATTCAAAAAAAATATAGACCTGCAGTGCCAGATAATGAGAAATATTGGTAGGTCTTTGAGGGTGACAAACAAATAGAGGATTTCTTGCTTTGCAGGAATGAGTTTGAATTTCCGGAGTCAGGCTTTAAGTTTGATGAAAGAAGTTCAGATAAATAGCACCCTGATGAAGAAAAACCATCTTGTTCTGCAGAAATAAACATGTTAACCAAAGAACTTGGAACTCAAACTGAAGAATACAAGAACGCAGAAAAAGAAGACATAGAGGTGCTGCAGTCCAAAGACAAGAACATACCTAGAGGACTAGCACCCCTATAGGAACTCTTTGATTTTAATGATGTGGCAAAGAAGCCCACTATAGAACACACAAAATCTGATGTTGAAGAGTGCAATATAGGCACCAAGGATAAGCCTAAAATGATTAAATTATCTAAGACTTTGCCTGCCCACATCAAGAAGAAATACATTGATTTATTTAAAGAGTTTGTTGATGTGTTTTCTTGGAGCTATGAGGACTTAAAAGGCCTATGACACAGAGATCATCCAGCATAAGATCCCATTGAAAGAAAACCAAAAACCCTTTAGGCAAAAACTGCACAGAATTAACCCTGTACCACTGCCTCTTGTAGAAAAGGAAATCAAGAAAATGTATGAGGCAGGAATCATAGTGCCTGTGAGGTTTTCTGATTGGGTCTCCAACCTTGTGGCTGTGAGGAAAAAGATAGGAGAGATTAGGCTATGCATTGATTTTAGAAACCTTAACAGAGCCTGCTTAAAGGAGAATTACCCCTTGCCCAAAATGGAACAAGGGGTAATTCGGGCGAAAGTTTGAACCCACTCCAAAGCCGCGCGAAACCAGCAGTTTTCCTCTGAAAACCGCTCCTCCCTGGTATGATCCTTCATTTGATCTCAACCGTTCATGTGATCTAGATCGATGGCTCATATTACATCTCGTCTTCATCCATATTTATTTCATCTGGCCTTCCCAAGAACTTCGTCGGAAGATCTCCACCGTCGATCTCTTCCTGTGATCCGACGGTCCACATTCAATCGTCTTCTGCCCTCTTGGTCCCACCACCAAAAGCCTCTGATTTCATTCACTTTAACCCTTTTTCCTTTGTATTCGCCCATACATTAAACTTTTGTGTTTTACACTAAAGTCATTTTCTTCTGCCTAACCTTATAAAAACAACTCCACCGGTGAATCTCGACTATGGATCGCCACTATCTGATCTAATCCAACGGTCCAGAATGCACGAAACCCCAAACCTTCATCAGCCAATTTTCCACCGACCGCCATGTTTTTTCTGCCTTTTCTTCGCTGCATCCACGATTTCCTTCATCGTGCCACCATTTCCCAAGAGCCTCAGAAGCTGCCTACCTCATTCCCATGAGTTTTTATAACATGTTTATTGTGTTTTTGCAGGGTTACGGATGGTAAAATTCATTCTCTGTCTCACTATCATACACAGGGTAAATATAGGGCGCAGAATGCCAGTTTTTCAGAACCAAAGATTGTAGGGAAGACACCTAAGGAGGTTTTTAACGAGTATTTCATTAAAGGACCAGTGTGAAACCCTCTTGTAAGCCTCCAGTGCCATGAAAACCTGCAATATTCACAGACAAAACAGAAGTGAAGTGGCAAAGAGTATTAGTGATAGTTTAAAGGGATTAAAAGCCCATTATTGAAGATTAAATGCTTTAATCTAGTGTTTAGAGGACGAATATATAGATTGAAGACCTTATGAATGATCCAGAGGGCTAATAAGACCTAAAGCACATGATACAAGCCATATCAGTGTTTTCACATCAGCAAAATGTTCTTTCCCCAAGAAAGAACAAGTTCCCATAGCGTTTTTTGTTCTCCATCGAGTTCCTGAGAAGATCACCACCCTAGTAGAAGTCCTAAGATTTCCAAAGCATTAGTTACAAAGTATGGAAGGCCATGAAGTCATTTATCTACCTTACTTGTCCCAGTGTACAAACAGAGTACAAACTGTCAGAGAGTACTTCAAGAACATACCTTTGGAGTTATTATCATCCTGTCAAAGACCACTAATTCACCCAAAGAGTACTGAAAGTCGATATGGGATATTAAAATAGAATGGGCCTCAAACACTCTTTTTCCTTTGTTTTAATGTTTCATTTAAAGTTCTATCTACCTCTACTGCCACACTTTCAACTATAAGAACTCTCGAAAAATACATGTGGTTGGTTATCCATAGATTGTAAGCTGTTTCTTTGAGATAGATTTCTATGTGTATTGGTTGTAAAATAGGCTGGGAGATGATTTCTAGTTGATACCAAGCTGCTGGACAATGATGTATGTGACTGGTGTTGCTCTTTAATATGATAAGCATGTTCATTGGATCCTGATCTAAATCAGTGGTGATGTGTTCTATCTTTGTCAATGTTTTCCCTATGTTATTCATCATATTTCATTTCTTTGATAAGAATTAGTAATCTAGCTTTAGGATATACTGCTGTAAAGTACCCTAATGCTTCCTGCTCTTCTTATCTTTGATGTTTTCTGCTAATTGTGTGATATAAGAACAAATTCAATATAATTTAAACAGTATAGTAGTTGGTTCTCCCTTCTTGCTGATGTATGAATTTAGAGTTTGTTTTTAGATGTTCTTGTCTGGTTTTAGTTGAAAGAATTGGGATACTGGGAGGTTTAGAGTTAGTTCTGTCTCACTAGGGTCCTTTCATAACAGTTAGCCTTTCTAAGATCCCTTAAGTTGAATGTCAAAAGCATTGAAAGTTAAAAGTCTTTCTTTGATCTTAGGCTTCACTTTGTGTCAAATCTCAAATGTTTTCTATTGCCTGAAGAGTTAACCTCATTAGGAGTTTGATCATAGACTATTAAGGCATGCCCTGTCCCTAGATTTTCTCCTAAGTGGTCACCTTGGAAGGTTTCCTTGTCATTCACCTTCATTTCCTTATTGTTTCATACCATACTATCATCTTTAGAGATCCTCTGTTTTAGATGACTAGCCCATTTGAAAGCCTTGGATATTGAATTTCAAGTAAAACCTTTTATGACCCCATTTCCCAATGGACTTGAGTCTTCTTTGAATTATCTCCTATTGCCAAAGTACCCTTCTTCACTCACTCCTTTATCTTATATTGAACCCTTCTTTCATGTTTCCCAACCAAACAAACAAAAAAACAACCCTTGTGCCCTATAACTAGCCTAATACCTTAAATTAAACTTCAAAGATATATATTTCTTTACCTTTATAGAGAGATCCCTCTCTGGATCCAGGAGGGCTAGATCCTAAGAGCCCAAAGTGGTTTGATGTTGTCTTATCATTTGGTATTACCAAATTTTCCAAATCATAGGAACCACAACAGATCGTTACCCGGGTAGCATAAAGGAGACCATCCTAATCTAGAGACAAGACTTATACTCCAGCCCGATCCTTAACCGAGCATGGGCCCTTGTCCCAGGGTTCACTCTATGGGCAACATGGAAGGAAAGAAACCGAAGGATATTCAAAAACACCAGATTGGACCAAGAGATAGTGTGGGAAGGAATTAAGAACAACATAACAGAAACCATCCTCTCGGAGAAATGGATTCCAGATGATTGACAAATGGCTCCTGAGGAAGCAAGAATTCTCTAGGGCCTCCACCTAGCGCCTGGCATGGTCTCCCCAACTTCTTGGAAAGCTATCCCTAATAGAGGAGACACCATCATGATATTCAAACCTCCTCTAGAATGATTCATCAAACTCAACTTTGATGGGGCCTCGAAAGACAATCTGGGGCAAGCAGGAGCTGGAGGGATTTTTCGAGATCATCAAGGCACAACAAGATTCATATATGCTGAATCTTGTGGCTTTGCGAGCAACAATGAAGCGGAATTCATAGGAGTGCACCAAGATCTCCTCTTGGCCATCAGGCTAGGATATAGAAAGATGGTAATCGAAAGAGACACTCAGTTTGTTACGAACACTCTCAAAAAACTTAATCAAGGAACGAAGTGGGAAAAACTCAGCTAGAGCTAGCATACTACTCATCATCTATAGGGATTAGAGGATACAATCAATAAATTTGATTATATCATTATCACCCATGTAAGGAGGGAAGGAAATAGAGTAGTTGACCTCTTGGAAAATTGTGGTTGTGCTCACCACGAATGAACCTATTGAATTAATAAGGCCTCCTAATCTCAGGGAAGAACCATGGATCAAGCTGCAGAGCATCATAGAGTAGGACATTTTGAAGGGCGAAGCTCACCCACGGTTCCCGGATTCAGCTCCCCGATCGAGGTGTGATGAAGGAGATCAACCCTCCCATCAGTGTTAATGGTAGTGGCCTTGGGGTTGAAGCCCACCACCTTCCACATGAGTGGCAAGGGCGGCAGGCTGTACTGTCGCATGCAGCACGAGGTGAGGTGACAAGACGGAGGCCCACGCATGGAGTGTAAAACAGGGTGGAGGAAGGAGTGGGGGGTTTGTTATGACGACAGACTCTAGTACAGGCACAGTCGTGGGATAAAAAACCTCCATCGCACTTCCACCACGGCGAAACGCAGGTATGTGCTTGGTTTCCTCTCCCTTGTTCACGCCATGTTTATGTTTTATGAGTTGGGTCAGTCTCTGTGGGAGCCTAAGGGGATTAAGTTGGACTAGTATAGTCTTCTGCTGTGTAGGGGAGAGCGGAACCATTAAGACTTTGGTTGGGGGAAGTTTGGGGTTATTTTGGGTCTCTGCCTCTGTGTCAGAGTAGGAATTGGGCATGGTCTCAGCATGCACCCGAGTGTGAGTCTGTCGGGTAAGGGCTTCCAGCAAGAAGGAATGGTGACGGATCGGGCAATCCTGCCAAGGTATAGATTTAAGGAGGAGTCCTGGGCTGTGTCTAGTTCAGAGGCTTTGCAGGTTTATACCACCTTGAGCTACTTGGGCTTGGTGCACATGGGGAATGGGAGAGGGAATTCCACCCAGGGCCGAGCAATGGGCATCGACATCTCCTCTATCAATTTCGAGGCTGGGAGGTATGACGAGAGAGAGGACACCAAAATGGAGGTAGGGATATTGAAGGAAGGTGGGAGCCCTTTGGGTTATGGGGATAATTTCTGGGGTGTGCACGACCATCAGGGACAGGGGGTGGCATAAATTAAGCAGGGTATGGGGGTGATGGGTCTGCAAAAGGACAGGCTGGGGAGAAGTCTGAGGAAGAGGCCCCAGGGTCACCTTTCTTCTGATAACTGGGATGCATGGACCTTTGATATTTTTCATTATATGGAATTATGCCTTCGTTTGATTGTGTGGATAGGTCACCTACCCAGAAACCTGGTCAAAGACTGTGGGATGGCACACTCCAAGAGTCCTGCAGCTCGCAGCCGCTCCAAGAGCCCTGTAGCTTGAGGTCATGGCTGGAAAGATAAAGGGAAGGTGGTAGAAGCATGACCTAGCTCACCCCTAAGAAATCCAAGAGGAAGGAGGCCTGCAATTGCTGTGATCCAAGAGGTAGTGAAATCATACCATGAAAAAAGAAGAAGAGGAAATTCAAAAGCTCATTGAAAAATGGGAAGCTGACATAAATAGACATGCAGAGACAGAGATGGATACAAAGTAATGGAGAGGTTTAATACCAGATTCGGGACAAACAAGAGGCAGACTAACACAATTCAAGCAGACATTATATATTTATTGGTTTATGAAGAGCATCCTTGGCAAAGCCTTGGAGAAAATCTCTATGAGCTTGGTGACATTAGCCCAAGACTTCCTAGGTTACAAGAGCGATTTCGATAAGATCAAGTTCCAGCTCAGGAAATAGGATGGGCACCTCGAGCGTATTGGGTACCACATCTTGTGTATTGCAAATCCTTTTGAGCAGGCTGGCACCTCGGTTCAGCATCTGGCACTAGTGGAGTTGGCCTCTGTTCCAGTCGAGGCTGAGTAGTTCATGGATGTTTTAATATGTTTTTTTGCTTAGTATTTATATGCGACAAGCATTTAAATTTCAAGTGTCAAGCAAATATGTTAGTCAAACTGTGAAAAATTGTGTATGAGTGAGTATCGAGTCTTGGTTTGCTTGGTATGAAAGACTCAAAAACTTATTTTTTGGATGGCATATCACACCATCAGGTGGCCAATAGACTCGGTTTCCCACTCAGGGCGGGTTGAGGCCACCAAACTGGTAAATCTGGTTGTTTTTTGTTTATAAAATGAATGAAAAAAGAGTCCTACCTAGCTTACAAAAAAACACTATAAAATGTATAAAATTAATAACAATAACAAATTCTAAAATTACATACATAATATATGTAATGAAATAATAAAAAATATATTAAGTATAATATTAAAATGCAAACCATACTATACCATGTGCAATACTATTGGCTTCTCAATGCCATAAGCCCATAAAACACTATCATTAAGTTAAAGAAAAAATTAATGGCACATGTACTTATTATAGCTCTATCAAGCTATGTGTCTCCATCAAGCTCCATAGCACGATGGAGCTATGTAGTTTAATTGAGGGTTTTATTTAGTCCTAGATGGACCTTTTAAAAGCTTGACGAATGGCTTAAAAAATACCCTCACAAAGCTACATTTTAAACCTTTGGAACACAAGTTCTTCCAAAAAGAGTAACCCAACTCCATTGATTCACTTTTATTTTATTTTGAAATGACAATAATATAAAAAATATTTATCTCAATTGGCTTATTCATAAAATAAATAATTATGTATCATGGTTTTGTGTATTTATTTGCTCATGAGAATAATATAAAAAGTAAATAATTAAAATAAAATGTTTAGAAAACGATTACTTTGAATTTGTTGTATTTATGGTGCAAACTTACATAAATGAATTTTAGTTTTACTTGTAAACATGACAAACAAATAAAACAAATAAATATTATAAAATAAATATTTGTGAGTTTAGTTCTAATTTATATATTCTTAATATAAATATCTATAATTTTTTTATGTTTATGGTGGCAATTCACATAAATAAATCGACTTGTACATGTCAACATGGCAAACACAAAGTTAGCTACCCTACTTTATAGAGCTAATATAGCATACACCACTTCTTTAGATATATGGTGATATACTCCACTTCCAATAAGATCAAAAATAATTTACTACACTTTAACACCAAATATTAAGAATGGTGATAACTTGTCCATCAAATATGCTGATATACTTCATTTTTAATATGATACGTAAAATCCCTGAACGGGGTGCCATGCGGAGGAAGGATAGCGTGAGGTGGCAAGCAATGCAGTGCCCCACACGGTCATCGGTTATTAAGCCGACGATAAAAACCGGTAGTGGGACGACACGAAAGTACCAGAGCATGCTAGTATTTATGATCGCCAACGATTTATGTGTAAGCCAACTAACCATGTCAGAGACACTTGGGAAACAACGCCGGTGGATGAAAGGTATAATGAACGTTAAGGAAGGCAAAAGCTGCAGTCTTTCTCGGTTGAAGCTCCAGGCGAACGAAGAATGTGAAGCTGCAAACACAACGACAAACAACAAACTTGGAACTTTGCGACGACAAATTCTCAAGTGGGTTCTATAGATTTTGTACAGGTGACTACCAAGAACATGGTAACAGAACTCTAAAGCATTGTCAAAGAAATTCAACTAACAAGATGGTGAAAAAGGAAGACAAAGGAAAAGGGAAACAGAAGCACACAACAACCATAGCCCGCACTGGAAAATGAGGAAGGAAATCTAAGAAAGAGGTCATGGAAGGCCTCTTTGACGCATTTTTTGAAGGGAATCCACCTCAGGTTAAGAATTTGATAGTTGGATGGGAAAGAGAAAGTAACATAAAAGAGGACATCGAAATCCAGGAAAAGACAATGGAGTTTATCAAAGATCTTGGCAATACCAGAGGAGGGATTTCCCTATTCCACCAGTCCATTCATACTTACTAGACAATTAAATGTGTTATGGCTAAAGCTCTACCGAGTATACATGAAATGGGAGGCGATCCTAAAGTTTCCTCAACTCTGCAAGATATTAAAAGAGAAATTCAGGAAATACGAGTCTTGCAACAACATGGATCGGTTAATCTCGACCGAATAGATCATTAGCTACAAGAGATGCAGCAGGTAGATATGTCGAGGTCAAGCGTGAAAGATCCGGCTCCAATAGAATCTTCAGATGATGACTGATAGTCCTTTCTTTGTTTTTATATATGTATTTTGTGGCTAGCATTTATTTTTTTACAGTTTCCATATGTCAGATATAGTTACTCTGAAATAGCGGATAGTACAAGACTCAAACTGTTTCAATACTAGATGGCTTATAACTCTTTGAGGTGTCCAACAGACCTCGTTTCCTTCCGACAAGTTGGCATGTTTTGATATGTTTGTGAAACTTGCCCTTTTTTTATAATAGAAAATAGAGAGGCACTACTAAACTTACAATATATATATATATATATATATAAACATTTACACCACATTAACACCACATAACATAAGTGATGCTAACTTATAGTGCTAAAAAAAAATTTCTTATTTTGAATATGATGTGAGCCATTTAATTTCAATTAATAAAGATACAATGAAGTATTAATCCACGAACAACGATTTCACTTTGAAATGAAAACACGATTTCACTTTGAAATGAAAACACAATACTCGTAGATTATATTCAAAACTATACATTATAGTTTTGATTATTATTCACATTATTATATATGTGGTTTACCATCACCATTATACCCCGGAATATGTTAACAATTAAAATTAACATTTATTTTCTTCTTAAATTTCAAAACAAAATTAGGTTAAAATTATTTATCCGCGGGTGATCTAACGCAAAATTCTAGTGACTTCATTTCTTTTATCTGAAAAAATAATCACTACTTAACAAAGACATCAAAGGATTCATTCCTTATACATCACACATATGATCATTTTGAGGATTGATTATAACCGTCACAAATTCACACTAGACGATGCATTTCGGTCTCGAGGACTTTCATTGCTGAGGATGACATGCAAAAGACCATCATTACTCCGCTCTTGTTTTTTGGTGGAGGTAGTATTAAAATCGGGTCCAAAGATTGAGCAGGCCGAGCAAGAATGGGCTCACCCCACCCAAAGTCGGCCTGACTAAATCCCAACCATCTCCAATCAGTAACGTACGTGTCTTCAGCACATATTTGCACATCTGTGATCTCTGGGCATGAACGTTTCATCTCAAGGAATGATATACTCGATCTCACATGCTCGTCGTTTACAGATAGTTTTGCTTTCTTTATCATCATTACAATATGCGCAATGGATCCAGTGACAACCTCTTGTGCTGTAATGTTACACATCCCATACAGAGAGCATTGCCATAGTATCCCTCTGCAAGGGGGGGCTTCAACACCCTCCTCACGTCAACACCGAAAATAAGTCTAACAGCGCGATTACCAGGAATTCCCAGAGCCATTATTTTCGCTCGCCACGCCAACGCGGTTAAAACTTCGAACGTGCTACAACTTTCCTTCAGCTCATCGGCTCTGGGTTGTTTCATCCTTTGTAAAGCATCCGAGCTGAAGAAAAACGAGGACATGACCAGGTCCTCAGCTTTCACAGGAGCCAGATCTATGGGAGAATTAGGGTTGACGAGGAATCCACTTTCAGGGAACTTGTCATGCTGAAAACGGACTATGGGAGGCTGGTAGGGTTTGAGAACTTCTCTCTGCCATACTGGTTCAATGGAAAGCTTGGCCTCTCCTCTAGCAATCTCTGCAACTCCTTTAAGAAACTGCGCTGCACCTCGCCCGTCGCACAGATTATGGTTGAAACTCACAGCAACAACAAGGCCCCCGCAATTGAAGCGGGTTACCTATTATTTTGAAAATAAAAGTCCACCAATACATTAAAATCTTACCATTAATATATATATATATATATATATATATATATATATATATTTAAAATCTTACCATATACTCTTCATCAATAATCTCAATCTCAAGACATTAATATATATATATATATATACTTTTTATCGAGGATATCAAGACTGGTGGGACTAAATCACCATATTTAATCTAATCATTTTATTGACTGGTCTTTATTTAGGTAGATATTTTTGACGGAATCCACTAAAAGATTTGAGGTGAAATATTGATTAGTGTTATTTAAATTGCTTTTTTCGAATGTATATATACATATAGCACCGTGAAAGACCCCTAGTACATTTTGATTGTGCAAAGTTTACTCATCAAACTTGTGATTTCAGTGAATTCTTCCTGAATTTTAGAAAAATTATATCTGAAAAATAAATCAGAAAAGTTTTCAAAAAATAGCATTAAACACAAGTCTTACTCATCAAACTTGTAATTTCAATGAATTTCTCCTGGATTTTAGAAAAATTATATCTGAAAAATAAATCAGAAAAGTTTTCAAAAAATCGCATTAAACACAACTCTTCATTTTATTATTAAAGCTAGTTGTATTTAGCCACTTTTTGGAAGCTTTTCTAGTGGATTTTTCCGATGTAATTTCTCTAAAATACAGCAGGAACTTATTGAAATCACAAGCTTGATAGTTAACTCTTGCTCAATAAAAGTGCTGAATCCATAAAAAGAGTCAAAAACCAGTTTAAACAACACAAATCAAGATTTCATTTCAAATTTTTGGACTAAATTCAAAAAATCCATAAATACTTTATTTATAATAAAAAACAACACAACAATAAAAAAAAACAGGGGAATCATAAACGTCAAGACTTGTGAGACCAAACCAGAAAGATACCGGCGAAGAGTACGAGGAATGAAGTTTACCTGAAATATGAGCGGAGGGGCTTCCTCGACCTCAACAAGCTGACGGAGCAGAGGGTCGAATGAGAGTTTCTGATCTTCCAATATCCAGACCTGTGAAAGACTGGTGTCCATGGCGGCTTCAACGAAAAGGGCACCCTCTCCCGTGCACTCTACTTGGAGTTTTCTGCCATCTGGGGTTTCCCTTACCCGGCCTGCAAGTGGGTAATAGTAAGTCAATGCTTCTGACAGTGCATCCCGAATAATTTTCACAGGATTTTGGGCTTTATGAGAACCATTATTGTAAACAAGCACTGCATCAAATCTAATTCTCGCGAGGTAATGGTCGTCCAAATTGGAAAGATAGAGGATGCCTTTGGGAGAAGGCCGGGAAGGTGGTACCATGACAGACCCTATTACTTTCACGGGCACCTCTTCTTGGGAGCAATATTCTTTAGTATGAAGGGTTTCCATTGGTAAATCCTAATCTTCAACCACGCATTCAACTAGTTGTTCAAAAACCCTACTCCACTCTGTGTGAAGGAATGGTGATGATCGATTAAACAGACAGAAAATGCTGGATTATTACGTTCTTGTGTGGACTTGTTGGTTTGATGGTTTGAGTAGATAAAGGTGTATTGCTTTCCAATCTACTCGATAAAGGTGCAATCAATAAATCAAGTACATGATTGAGTAGATAAAGGTGTAGTCTATAAATTAATACATGATTGAGGAGATAAAGGTGTATTGCTTTCCAATCTACTCGATAAAGGTCTAATCTATAAATCAAGTACATGATTGTATTGCTTTCCAATCTAGATAAAAGTAGATAAAGGTGTATTGCTATTTAATCATGATTGAGTAGAAAAAGGTGTAGTTTAATTTATAGAAGAAATAATTTTTTTAATGGTAATTTATTAAAATTTGGTAATATAATTTCAATTTTTTTATTATTTAAAATATATTTTTGAATACATAAATAGATTTAGTATCTTGACAAGCTCCGAACAAATACAAATATAGTTTAGTTTCAATAAAAATTATTCCCACATCTATTTTGTATCAATTTAAAAATTACTTTAACTTAACTTAAATTATTAATAATAATTTTAGATAACTCTAAAAAAAATCAATTTTGTTTTTGTTTTTCATATCTAAAATGATCCTTCCAATAAAAATTATTCTCACATCTATTTTGTATCAATTCAAAAACTACTTTAACTTAACTTAAATTATTAATAATAATTTTAAATAACTCAAAAAAAAAACCATTTTGTTCTAATTTTTCAAATATAAAATGACCCTTCAATTTATTTCTTACCACATGTTTTCATTTGCAAAGAAGCCATAGAGTCGATTGAAGGCCAATGATACGCCATGGTTCTAACTTCATCTTAGTCATTTATCTCTTAAACATTTTGTATCTACAATCCATCCATGAAGGTTGGTAAGAACCACAAATATGTTTTCGATAGTTGCTAGAATCAACTCTTTCTATTTATGATGGTGTAAACTAGGTTTAATAACAATTAAACTATAATATAACATATTTAATATATATTTATGGATATATTAGAAATAGTGATAAAAATTTTATAGGTAAATTTGTGGATTGATAATTATTTTCTTTATAAATTTTAATTGAATTATATTTTATTGTTAAATTTTATATCATGTGATTTTTTTTTTTTTAATTTTTTAAGTTTTTTTATTTTCTATATGTAGTTTTAAATTTGTACACATTTCAAAATTAATAATTTTAAATTACAGAAAGAATTTCAAATTTATAACTTTTTCCATAAATGTGAGGAGCTTCTGTTTTTTTTTCTTTTACCATAGCAAATTGGTAACTCTTTCAAGTAATTTAGGTTTTGAGATGTTATTGTGCCAACCATCATGCCACTAGGATATTCTATTTAATTCCTATTAATCATTTAAATATCATTTATATGAGAGTACTACTAATAAAATAATTTAGATCTACCAAGCTCGGAGAGCGATCAAATCTCCTTTCACACTAAAAGTGTTGTTCATCTCAAGGGATTTGATTCCTCTCCATGCTTGGTAGATTTATTAAGATAGATCTAGGATGGTGTTTACTAATTACCTAGATATACATTTTTAACAAAAAGAATATGTTACATTTGAGAGTTTTTTTTATTACGAATATGAGGATTCGTCATTATTTGTGTTATTAAAAGGCAACCACTTAGCTGATTTTCAATCTAGAGTTTTAAGCTCTTGCTAAACCAATAGCCACAATTGGTTTATGTGTGTATATAGTAAAGGATACTAGATTTTAGAATTTTTTATTACAAATATTACATGTGTTTTAAAGATCTAATAAAGAAGAAATATTTGTTGTCATCGTAGTTTAATCAAATATTGTAAGTAAATTTATTAACTCTTTTTCTTTTTCTTTTTCTTTTTTCAGCAGGAAAAAATATTTTTTTGGTTGTATATAGTGTACCAAGGCACAAAAAATTCATAAGAAAAAACAAGACTTTTGAAAAATTTTCAGTACAATTCATCATAGTTTCAAAAAGTAAAACCTTTCTTTGTTCTATCCTATACTCCTCCTATTCCTTTACTACGGTGTCGTTTACAATGGTTCATATTACATAGTGTCAAAAAGACAATAAAAAATTAAAAACATCTTTTGGAAGTTCTGTTCCTTCATATGCATCAAAAATATCTGAAAACCACCAGCTTCTTCTGTTCCTTTCATGTCTATTCTTTGTTTAACAATGAAGCTCTTTAAATGAAATTTACCTTGCGTGTGGCACCTGGGCCAGAAGAGTTATATAATTCATAGATCATCTCCCTGAATCTCCCATTCAACCCTCTCTTAGATAACCTATTAGCTTCATTGTTTTTTTCTCTGTAGACATGACTGAAGGTTATGGATGTAAAGGTTCGCTTGATTGTGTGTATCCTCTCCAACCAATGTGCAAGATGTCCTGGATTTAAATTTGTATCTCTGTTCATGTGATCTATTACAACTTTAGCATCACCAAAAACCCAGAGCTCCTCCAGATATAATTGATTTGCAAACCACAAAAGGCCCCACAAAGCTAATAGTTCATCCCTCATATTTGTACCTCTACCCCCGTTCCAGAGAAAATTTTATAGTGACAGTCCAGTGATATCATTAGCCAAGCTCCTCAACCATTAGTTAATAAATTTTAATTAAATTTATTAACTTACTTACATTTTATAAATGGAGATTTCTTATTATTTGCATTATTAAAAGGTTTTTTAAGTTATCTAGCCTATTTCTAATGCTAAGATTTGAATTCTTACCAATCTTATTAGTATAATTATTTTTATTGCTTGCATTAAAATCCTAAATCTATCAAACATTCTTCAATCATTTAACTTATATAACTAAACTAACTCCAACTAATTCAAAAAGTTATGTATTCTTTAATTTTTATTTATTATTTAATATCTATAAAAGTAACTCGTCATTAACAATGTTATTTATTTTATAAAGAAAAATATTAATGCTTTGATTTTTTTTTGAACGCATTGATGATTTGCGAAAATAAAATTATTACCTAACTTGTGCATGAATTAAGACATTGGAAATTATGCCCTTATATCTTGATGAATTAGGTTTTCAAAGTGAAATTGCACTTAGCATTTCTAAAATAATATGTTTTTACATAGATTTAGGATTAAAATATTGTCATTGAAAATCATAACTTTTTGCATTGATGATAGTAAATTTTCATGACATTCTCACATGCATGGCAAGAGAAATTGCACTTTATGGTCCTTACAAAGTCCTCTTCTTGGTTAGATGAATGGTGGTGTTCACTAGTTTCTTTATATTCTGCACATAATGCTTATGATTTCACATAAGATGCAAGGTCAATGTGGATACACTATATAATAAATTCTTATAAGATTAACTAATTCTTATACTTTTTAATGGAATATTTTATTTAATAATTTACAGTATAATAAATAAATAAATAAATTATTATTATTATTTTTAAATAAAAAAATCATAATATTTAAAATAATTTATAATAAAATCACTTACTTTTATATTATAAAATTAATATACAATTTTTTTAATTCAAAAGATTATAAATAATAATAAATAAAAACTTACAGTACAGTGATACACAAAAATTGCCACTGAACTATCCAAAATATGCGGGATACTTAGCTACAATGTTAATCGAGCTTTTCTTAAGTTCAAACCATTGTAAAAGAAAAAAATCCATGGATAAAGACAAGCCTATTGTGTCTCGTGTCCCAACTACATGGTCGTGGGGGGAATTTTGAGAATCTACACCACAAATTTAGAATTTTTAAAGAATTTACCTACACACCACCTATCACATATCGGACATAAAGGATTGATTGTGTGAGAATGTAAGCACACCATGGTATAACTAGCCTTACCATGTATTCACATTCTAAGAACATGAGATTAATTTGCTATTTAAAAATTAACAATTCATTTTATATATAATAGTATTAGTGTCCAAAATATTATTGTCTTTGTTATTGGCATGATCTTTGGTAATCGATTTGAATTGACTCTTCAAAATTTTTGGTTGACCAAAAATTAAAGAGAAAATAAAATTTCTAAAGCGAACATTAAAAAAAATATATATATTTTTAAAAATTTTGAATTATATTTATTTATGTTTTGATTGGTTAATGAGAGTTTAATTTTTTTTTCACAATATTGGTTTGGTTGTTTTTTATAATAATACAGTGTACCATGATACCATGTAGTGATGGCAAACTTGTGTTTGGCTTCAAATCTCAAGCATAAGCAATTTTGCAGTTCATGTAATTCCAAAGCATAAATTGTTTCCGAAGTGAAGGTTTGTTTACTATAAACCATTAACCTTATACATCATTTCAAAGTTTGACACAAAAGTCTAAAATAAGGAGAAATGCCACTTTTAGACTATCATAATTTAACAAGGAAAAAAACCAATATTAAACAAAGTAGCATAATTTTCAACAAAACTCTAAATAAATTTATATAAAAATAATGCAAAGAATTATAAGAATTTAATGAATTTTTGTTTGCATACCATGTAGTATTGCCTAAGTGAAACAAACACCAAATCTACTATGTTAGGGATAGAATGTCCCAATAATGTGTTATTATTATGTGATTAGCTTTCATACATTTATTTTTATAATACAAGGAAGAAGAAATTCATTTTGATTTTGGTAAATGAATCATAAAAAGAACTTTGATTGTGATTATTTTGAATTATTTATAAAAAGAATATTTTGATTTTAAAGATTTATATACAAATATTTATCATGTAATTAACTTTTATTTATATATATATATATATATATATATATATATATAGTATAGTGAAAAAGAAACATATTTTGATTTTGATTTTGATAACTAAATCATAAAAAAAAAACATTATTTTAAATGATTTATAAAAAAAATATTTTGATTTTAAAAATTTATAAAAAATATTTTGATTATAGCTCAATGTAATAAAGCTTACTGTCATGTCTAGAAATTATACAACATAAAGGATTTCAATATACTCCATATTTAATTAACACCTTACTCTTCATACAAACTAGACAGAACACATTATATAAATTTTAAATGAATTTTGACTTGTAATGGTATTTTTATTTTAAAAAGTTATATAAATTTAAGATTTTTTTGGTCAATTACTAAATCTATATTTTATTTATAATAACATCGATAAAAAAATTACCCTATTATTATATAAAAAAATTATACATAAAAGAAAAAAACTATTTTTTTTCAAAAAAAAAAAAAAAATATATATATATATATATATATATATGTTAGAGTAGAATATGGTTATTAACATCATTAGAAAATTGATATGCACAAAATAATTGTATTTGATTATTTTCTTTATTAATTTGCAATTTGTTGTATAACAATACTATTGTAAGAAGCATCATGGATGTTATTGGGTGTGTTGTAATTTCAATTTCCAACATAGTTTAATGTGATTGTTCTAAAAGTTCCTCTCCATCCATACATAGATTAAAATGAACAAATATGGTATTAAAGTTGAAAAAATGGATATTATTGGGTGGGTTGTAATTTTACTTTTAATGCAAGCACCTGTTTTTTTTTTCACTTTTCAATTACATTTGTTCAATTTTGAGTACAGTTTTCACCCAAGGAAGACTTGAACGTGGGACCTCAAAGGATCAAAGTCTTTGCTAACTAAGTGTCGCCAAGTGGGATGCCTCTCCTGGGCAATGAGAAAAAGGTTTTAAATTCTACAACTATGAACATTTTGGAGGAAAGAAACAATATCACAACAACAATACATTTGACCATTTTTTTGGACAAATTACATTTAACTAAAACTAATTACATCATAGCAATACAAAATAAATTAATAACTAAATTAAATTAAGCTGTAAGAAACACTAACTATACTGTTTTTTTAATTTAGTCAATAATAATTTTTAAATCATTTTAATGTATAAAATTATATAAATCATTTTATTTAAATTTGATAATATGATTTTTCATAAAATTATATATAATTTGTTTTTTTCAAATATTACGAAGCTTAATTCTTCATTATCAAAGCAATCGTCTATCGAACTATCCCATGAGCTAATAAAAATGAAAAACGCTATTAAACAATCGAAAATGACTGGCTCCTCAGATGTGAATAAGATACTTCACCAGAAGTTCAAAGTGACTTTTTAAAAAGATTGTGATTTGACCTGCCTGCCAACAGTTTGTGTCTCGTGCAATATTTGGGCTTACCGTGTTATAATTATTTTGTTTTGCTTAAACAGTTTATATACGCTGGATTTGTAATTACATTAAAGATGGGTATACTCTAAGTAAGAAGCTAATTTTGGGACAAACTTAAGGTGATGATTTGACAGACTCCCGCTACTCCTTTATGATAGATTCTTCTGACTTTTAGTATGTATGGTATGATTGTTGCCTATAGACGCCACAGAGTAGTTTGGAGGCAAGTTTTTGTCGGAATATGGTAAATTTTTTGTTTCAAAAAATCAGATAGTTGGAGTGTTTGAATCGTTTTTTTGATGGTGGAAATGGATTTAGCACCATCAAAAATCCGTGGGACATCTAAAATCCTAAAATTTGACTACTATAATCTGGATTTACCCAAGCAATCCCCGGCACGCAATTTCAAGGATCTAAGCCATCACGTAAACCAAAAATATTTTCGCTGAAATTTTTCATATTCTTACCAGAATTTCTAAGTTATTTTGTGGGTTTTTTTAGACTACGACGTATGGCATGTATTTCGTACTTTTAGTGGTATATCGAATTTCTGTTCTCCTCTCATCCTTAGGGCCTCTCCTTTAACGTATCCATATTCATGTTAAACTAAGGTAATTACTCTCTTATGAAGAGTTAGACAGTGAGTTAGGTAAGCAAGTCCAGTTGTGTGATAGATGAATTTGGTAAGTGAGTTAGAGAGTCAGTTAAGTGAGTGATGGTCAAGTCGAGTTTGGTAAGTGTGTGCATGTCAAACAATTTAGGATAAATACCTTTCTCTGGGTTTATTATATTCATTTGTATTGAGATTGTGATTGAGAGAGATTGAAGATTAATAGAAGAGCCGCAGCTCATATGTTTTGTTTGTGTTAAATTGTGTTTCTTCTCTTTGCTTATCCAACAGATTGGTATCAGTGCTGAGGAAGAATCACAAGATCCGTGGGCGAGCAAAGCCAGAGAAAAAATGCCAAGAGCAGAAGGCCGACAATTTTTTTTTAAAACTTTTTTTGCAAAATTGTTGAACCATTAAATATCGCAGAGATCCACACGTATTTAGTGCAACAAACGTGAAAGTACGCAAAATTGCGGAAATCCGCAGTTTTTTATATTGACGGGGTGCGCAATCGGGTTTTAGTTTAAGTAGAATGAGCAGTGACAAAGTCAATCCATTCTCACACGGATTGGATGAGTTATGAGTAAAAGCCATACTGCTGTAAAGTACCCTAATGCTTCCTGCTCTTCTTATCTTTGATGTTTTCTGCTAAGTTGGTTCTCCCTGCTTGCTGATGTATGAATTTATAGTTTTTTTTTAGATGTTCTTGTCTGGTTTTAGCTGAAAGAATTGGGATACTGGGAGGTTTAGAGTTAGTTATGTCTCACTAGGGTCCTTTCATAACAATTAGACTTTATAAGATCCCTTAAGTTGAATGTCAAAAACATTGAAAGTTAAAAGTCTTTCTCTGATCTTAGGCTTCACTTTGTGTCAAATCTCAAATTTTTTCTATTGTCTGAAGAGTTAACCTCATTAGGAGTTTGATCATAGACTATTAAGGCATGCCCTGTCCCTAGATTTGCTCCTAAGTGGTCACCTTGGAAGGTTTCCTTGTCATTCACCTTCATTTCCTTATTGTTTCATACCATACTATCATCTTTAGAGATCCTTTGTTTTAGATGACTAGCCCATTTGAAAGCCTTGGATATTGAATTGCAAGTAAACCCTTTTATGACCCCATTTCCCAATGAACTTGAGTCTTCTTTGAATTATCTCCTATTGCCAAAATACCCTTCTTCACTCACTCCTTTATCTTATATTGAACCCTTCTTTCATGTTTCCCAACCAAAAAAACAAAACAACAACCCTTGTGCCCTATAACTAGCCTAATACCTTAAATTAAACTTCAAAGATATATATTTCTTTACCTTTATAGAGAGATCCCTCTCTGGATCCAGGAGGGCTAGATCCTAAGATCCCAAAGTGGTTTGATGTTGTCTTATCATTTGGTATTACCAAATCTGCCAAATCATAGGAACCACAACAGATCGTTACCCGGGTAGCATAAAGGAGACCATCCTAATCTAGAGACAAGACTTATACTCCAGCCCGGTCCTTAACTGAGCATGGGCCCTTGTCCCAGGGTTCACTCTATGGGCAACGTGGAAGGAAAGAAACCAACGGATATTCAAAAACACCAGATTGGACCAAGAGATAATGTCGGAAGGAATTAAGAACAACATAAGAGAAACCATCCTCTCAGAGAAATGGATTCCAGATGATTGACAAGTGGCTCCTCAGGAAGCAGGAATTCTCTAGGGCCTCCACCTAGCGCCTGGCATGGTCTCCCCAGCTTCTTGGAAAGCTATCCCTAATGGAGGAGACACCATCATGATATTCAAACCTCCTCCAGAATGATTCATCAAACTCAACTTTGATGGGGCCTCGAAAGACAATCTGGGGCAAGCAGGAGCTGGAGGGATTTTTCGAGATCATCAAGGCACAACAAGATTCATATATGCTGATTCTTGTGGCTTTGCGAGCAAAAATGAAGCGGAATTCATAGGAGTGCACCAAGATCTCCTCTTGGCCATCAGGCTAGGATATAGAAAGATGGTAATCGAAAGAGACACTTAGTTTTTTACGAACACTCTCAAAAAATTTAATCAAGGAATGAAGTGGGACAAACTCAGCCACAGCTGGCATATTACTCATCATCTATAGTGATTAGAGGATACAATCAAGAAATTTGAGTATATCATTATCACCCATGTAAGGAGGGAAGGAAATAGAGCAGTTGACCTCTTAGAAAATTGTGGTTGCGCTCACCACGAATGAACCTATTGAATTAAGAAGGCCTCCTAATCTCAGGGAAGAACCATGGATCAAGCTGTAAAGCATCATAGAGTAGGACATTTCGAAGGGTGAAGCTCACCCACGGTTCCCAGATTCAGCTCTCCGATCGGGGTGTGACGAAGGAGATCAACCCTCCCATCAGTATTAATGGTAGTGGCCTTGGGGTTGAAGCCCACCACCTTCCACATGAGTGGCAAGGGCGGCAGGCTGTACTGTCGCATGCAGCACGAGGTGAGGTGACAGGACGGAGGCCCTCGCATGGAGCGTAAAACAGGGTGGAGGAAGGAGTGGGGTGTTTGTTATGACGATAGACTCTAGTACAGGTGCGACTACAGGATAACAAACCTCCATCGCACTTCCACCACGGAGAAACTCAGGTATGTGCTTGGTTTCCTCTCCCTTGTTCATGCCATGTTTATGTTTTATGAGTTGGGTTAGTCTCTATGGGAGCCTAAGGGGATTAAGTTGGACTAGTATAGTCTTCTGCTGTGTAGGGGAGAGAAGAACCATTACGACTCTGGTTGGGGGAAGTTTGGGGTTATTTTGGGTCTCTGCCTCTATGTCAGAGTAGGAATTAGGCATGGTCTCAGCATGCACCCGAGTGTGAGTCTGTCGGGTAAGGGATTCCAGCAAGAAGGAATGGTGAGGGGTCAAGCAATCCTGCCAGGGTATAGATTTAAGGAGCAGTCCTGGGCTGTGTCTAGTTCAGAGGCTTTGAAGGTTTATACCACCTTGAGCTACTTGGGCTTGGTGCACATGGGGAATGGGAGAGGGAATTCCACCCAGGGCCGAGCAATGGGCATCGACATCTCCTCTATCAATTTCGAGGGTGGGAGGTATGACGAGAGAGAGGACACCAAAAGGGAGGTTGGGAGATTGAAGGAAGGTGGGAGCCCTTTGGGTTATGGGGATAATTTCTGGGGTGCGCACGACCATTAGGGACAGGGGGTGACATAAATTAAGCAGGGTATGGGGGTGATGGGTCTGCAAAGGGACAGGCTGGGGAGAAGTCTGAGGAAGAGGCCCCAGGGTCATCTTTGTTCTGATAACTGGGATGCATGGACCTTTGATATTTTTCATTATATGGAATTATGCCTTCGTTTGATTGTGTGGACAGGTCACCTACCCGGAAACCTGGTCAAAGACTGTGGGATGGCACACTCCAAGAGTCTTGCGGCTCGCAGCCGCTCCAAGAGCCTTGTAGCTTGAGGTCGTGGCCGGAAAGATAAAGGGAAGGTGGTAGAAGCATGAAATAGCTCACCCCTGAGAAATCCAAGCGGACGAAGGCCTGAAATCGATGTGATACAAGAGGTAGTGAAATCATACCATGAAAAAAGAAGAAGAGGAAATTCAAAAGCTCATTAAAAAATGGGAAGCTGACATAAATAGACATGCAGAGACAGAGATGGATACAGAGTAATGGAGAGGTTTAATACCAGATTCAGGAAAAACAAGAGGCAGACTAACGCAATTCAAGCAGACATTATATATTTATTGGTTTATGAAGAGCATCCTTGGCAAAGCCTTGGAGAAAATCTCTATGAGCTTAGTGACATTAGCCCAAGACTTCTCAGGTTACAAGAGAGATTTCGATAAGATCAAGTTCCAGCTCAGGAAATAGGATGGGAACCTCGAGCGTATTGGGTACCACATCCCGTGTATTACAAATCCTTTTGAGCAGGCTGGCACCTCGGTTTAGGATCTGGCACTAGTGGAGTTGGCCTCGGTTCCAGTCGAGGCTGAGTAGTTCATGGATGTTTTAATATGTCTTTTTTCTTAGTATTTATATGCGACAAGCATTTAAATTTCAAGTGTCGAGTAAATATGTTAGTCAAACTGTGAAAAATTGTGTATGTGTGAGTATCCAGGCTTTGTTTGCTTGGTATGACAGACTCAAAACCTTATTTTTTTGGATGGCATATCACGCCATCAGGTGGCCAATAGACTCGGTTTCCCACTCAGGGCGGGTCGAGGCCACCAAACTGATAAATCTGGTTGTTTGTTGTTTATAAAATGAATGAAAAAAGAGTCCTACCTAGCTTACAAAAAAAACACTATAAAATGTATAAAATTAATAACAATAACAAATTATAAAATTACATACATACATATATGTAATGAAATAATAAAAAATATATTAAGTATAATATAAAAATGCAAACCATACTATACCATGTGCAATACTATTGGCTTCTCAATGCCATAAGCCCATAAAACACTATCATTAAGTTGAAGAAAAAATTAATGGCACATGTACTTATTATAGCTCTATCAAGCTATGTGTCTCCATCGAGCTCCATAGCACGATGGAGCTATGTAGTTTAATTGAGGGTTTTATTTAGTCCTAGATGGACCTTTTAAATGCTTGATGAATGGCTTAAAAAATACCCTCACAAAGCTACATTTTAAACCTTTGGAACACAAGTTCTTCCAAAAAGAGTAACCCAACTCCATTGATTCACTTTTATTTTATTTTGAAATGACAATAATATAAAAAATATTTATCTCAATTGGCTTATTCATAAAATAAATAATTATGTATCATGGTTTTGTGTATTTATTTTCTCATGAGAATAATATAAAAAGTAAATAATTAAAATAAAATGTTTAGAAAACGATTACTTTGAATTTGTTGTATTTATGGTGCAAACTTACATAAATGAATTTTAGTTTTACTTGTAAACATGACAAACAAATAAATCAAATAAATATTATAAAATAAATATTTGTGAGTTTAGTTCTAATTTATATATTCTTAATATAAATATCTATAATTTTTTTATGTTTATGGTGGAAATTCACATAAATAAATGGACTTGTACATGTCAACATGGCAAACACAAAGTTAGCTACCCTACTTTATAGAACTAATATAGCATACACCACTTCTTTAGATATATGGTGATATACTCCACTTCCAATAAGATCAAAAAAAATTTACTACACTTTAACACCAAATATTAAGAATGGTGATAACTTGTCCATCAAATATGGTGATATACTTCATTTTTAATATGATACGTAAAATCCCTGAATGGGCTGCCATGCGGAGGAAGGACAGCGTGAGGTGACAAGAAATGCAGTGCCCCACATGGTCATCGGATATTAAGCCGACGATAAAAACCGGTAGTGGGACGACACGGCAGTACCAGAGCATGCCAGTATTTATGATCGCCAACAATTTATGTGTAAGCCAACTAACCATGTCAGAGACGCTTGGGAAACAACGCCGGTGGGTTAAAGGTATAAATGAACGTTAAGGAAGGAAAAAGATGCAGTCTTTCCCGGTTGAAGCTCCAGGCGAACGAAGAAGGTGAAGCTGCAAACGCAACGACAAACAACAAACTTGGAACTCTGCGACGACAAATTCTCAAGTGGGTTGTATAGATTCTGTACAGGTGACTACCAAGAACATGGTAGCAGAACTCTAAAGCATTGTCAAAGAAATTCAACTAACAAGATGGTGAAAAAGGAAGACAAAGGAAAAGGGAAACAAAAGCACACAACAACCATAGCCCGCACTGGAAAATGAGGAAGGAAATCTAAGAAAGAGGTCATGGAAAGCCTCTTTGACGCATTTTTTGAAGGGAATCCACCTCAGGTTAAGAATCTGATAGTTTGATGGGAAAGAGAAAGTAACATAAAAGAGGTCATTGAAATCCAGGAAAAGATAATGGAGTTTATCAAAGATCTTGGCAATACCAGAGGAAGGATTTCCCTATTCCACCAGTCCATTCATACTTACTGGACAATTAAATGTGTTATGGATAAAGTTCTACTGAGTATACATGAAATGGGAGGCGATCCTAAAGTTTCCTCAACTCTGCAAGATATTAAAAGAGAAATTCAACAAATACGAGTCTTGCAACAGCATGGATCGGTTAATCTCGGCCGAATAGATCATCAGCTACAAGAGATGCAGCAGGTAGATATGTCGAGGTCAAGCGTGAAAGATCCTGCTCCAATAGAATCTTCAGATGATGACTGATAGTCCTTTCTTTGTTTTTATATATGTATTTTGCGGCTAGCATTTATTTTTTACAGTTTCCATATGTCAGATATAGTTACTCTGAAATAGCGGATAGTACAACACTCAAACTGTTTCAATACTGGATGGCTTATAACTCTTTGAGGTGTCCAACAGACCTTGTTTCCTTCAGACAAGTTGGCAGATTTTGATATGTTTGTGGAACTTGCCCTTTTTTTATAATAGAAAATAAAGAAGCACTACTAAACTTACAATATATATATATATATATAAACATTTACACCACATTAACACCACATAACATAAATGATGCTAACTTATAGTACTAAAAAAAATTTCTTGTTTTGAATATGGTGTAAGCCATTTAATTTCAATTAAAAATAAATAAATTAATAAAGATACAATAAAGTATTAATCGAGGAACAACAATTTCACTTTGAAATGAAAACACAATACTCGTCGATTATATTCAAAACTATACATTATAGTTTTGATTATTATTCACCATTATTATATATGTGGTTTACCATCACCATTATACCCTGGAATATGTTAACAATTAAAATTAACATTTATTTTCTTCTTAAATTTCAAAACAAAATTAGGTTAAAATTATTTATCCGCAGGTGATCTAAAACAAAATTCTAGTGACTTCATTTCTTTTATCTGAAAAAATAATCACTACTTAACAAAGACATCAAAGGATTCATTCCTTATACATCACACATATGATCATTTTGAGGATTGATTATAACCGTCACAAATTCACACTAGACGATGCATTTCGGTCTCGAGGACTTTCATTATCATCATCAATTTTATAAGCATTATCATCTGCAACATGTAAGATAGGGAGATTTCTAACCTTGGATTTGATTTCTTTCACTGCCTGAGTATGTTTTTCTGTCCAAGGTTTGGGATTTTTCTTGAGTCTCTGATTGAGCAGAGACCTATCAATGGCACACAAAGGATAGAAACTGCTAACATAATTTAAACATCCTAAGAACCTCTGCAATTGAGTTTTGTCAAGAATGACATCAAGAAACTTGTCAGCAAATTCAAGTGCATGATTCTGAATAGCAATTTCTCCATTTTCAATCTCGTGCCCTAAAAACATAATTTTAGTCTTGTAGAGTTCCATCTTTTTCTTACTCAAGACTAAACCATTTCTCTAGACCAACTTCATAAAAATCTTCAGGTGCCTGAAGTGGTCTTGCAAATTCTTGGAAAAAATGAGCAGATCATCAATATAGGCAAGTAACCATTCATCATAGGGTTTAAAGATGGAGTCCATTACCTTCTGAAACATTGAAGGCGCATGTTTTAAACCGAATGGCATTACATTCCATTCATAGTGTTCATGAGGAACACTGAATGATGTCTTCCATCTATCACCTTCTGCAATAGAAACTTGCTAGAAGCCAGACTTTAGATCGAACTTAGAGAAGACCTTGGCTCCTGAAATCCTTCTCATCAGATCACCTTTACGAGGGATCGGATAAGTGTCATCTGCTAGAACATTATTCAGAGGCTTGTAATTTATTACCAGTCTAGGAACTCCTCTGATTTGTTCACTTCTTTTGTTGACATAGAACCCATAGCAGTTCCAAGGGCTGTTGGATTCTCTGATGAGCTTCTTTTGAAGAAGTTGTTCAATCTCCTTCTGGCAGAGTTGTCTGTGTTCTACAGACATGTTAATGGCTCTTGACTTACAAGGTCTGCCAGTGTAACCTTCCTTGTAAGGTAGTTCCACACAATGTTGCTTCTGATGCCAAAATGCATTGGGTTCCTCCGAGCAACATGTTTCTTCAAATTCTCTCTAAATCTGAGAGATCTCTTTCTGGACCTCTGGAGAACTCAACTGTTCTTCAATCTTGATAATCCCTTTGTGGTCTTTGAGTTCTTCCAGGCTTTTTTCAGCTTTGTGAATCTCCTGCATAGCCTGCACCATGGGTAAAATTCTGGGTCTGGATATATAAGGCAATTCAATTCTTTCTCCAGAAATAGTAATAAAATACCCTGAATATTTGTTAGGGAATCTGAAAGACCCATGTGGTTCTACTGCTGCTAAAAATATATTTCCTAATATACAGTCAACCGGAATATCAGAAACTGCAAAGGAAAGTTTAACACATTTTGAATCAAAGCAAACAACAGCTTTGGAGACTTCAAATTTCAACTTCTTTGTTCCTAATCCCATTACTTCCTTCTTGGCTGTGGTCCAGTATTTTTAAGGGATTAGTGTTTTGGAAACAAGGTTAATATCTGATCCAGAATCAATAAGTGCAATAACCTTGTAGGTATGACCAGTAACACAGAGATTTACCTGTACATGGTGTTGTTGGTATTGAATAGCGAGGACTTGCATATCCCCGATTTCACTAAAGCCTGATGAAGGATCAAGTTTTCCTGTGGCAAGCTGTACTTCGGCTTTAGGAGCAGTATGAAGTGTATAATTTGTCTGCTTGCCTGAAACATTTGTAGAAGAAGATGCTGACTGATTCATTTGTGTTTTCAAGACAGAGAGTTCATTTTTCATACTGCGTATTTCTGTCTTTAAATCATGTATCTCCTTACTCACCTCCCCCAAAGTGAGTGCACGAACTTTGTTAGAATTGTGTTGGAGATACGTTTTGGTGTTTCTTTCATATGAAGCTTCAACAAAGTTGGGCTTCTTGGCAGAAGAACTGGAGGAAGAACTGGAAGAACCAGGCATGTTCTTCATGTAAGCGGCTATAAGGGCAGCTTTGAGATCACCTTCATCCATGGCTCGGATCTGAGCAAAAACTTTAAGATCATCATCATAAACTTGAGCCATGAGAACATGGGGAATTTCTTCTTCAGCAGAAGAAAAAGAATCTGAATCAGAGTCAGAACAATGACAGGTGTCTGAGTCAGAACATTGACAATACATATTGACTTGTGCCTCGGAAGAATAGGAGGAGTAGTCATCTGAAGAGGAAGAGGCAGAGGACTATTTGGCATGTTGTTGGATTTGGAGACCAAAACGAGTATGACAGTCAGCAGTTTTATGAAAAGAGGAATGACAGTAGGCACATCTAGGCTCAGTTTTAACTGTGACAGTAGGGGCTGTAGCACTAGTAGATGGTTGTTTATTCTTTTGGGATTTTTTACCCAATCCTCTTTTAGATTCTAGAGCTGTAGGACACATATTTGAAGTGTGACCAGGTTGACCACACAACCAGCAGACTACTTCTTTCATTCTGGCAATTTTGACATCTTTGGGACGAATGTCATGAGGCTGGTAGTAGTGTGTCTTTGGCTTATAGCGGTAATGTCCTCTTCTTTCTTTTGGCCTTCTAGATTATTTAGGTCTTCGGAGCTCTCGTCTTTTGCCTGAGTTCAATCTGTAGGTGGAGGCTTTACTTCTTTTGTAAGCCTCTTTTGCATGCCTCTTATGCTTTCTGCGATGCACCAAAGGATCGTCAACGATTATTCCATATCTACCACAGAAAGACTTTGTACCAGGAAGTCTATTTAATTTATCTATAGATTTTTGCATCTTAGAACTGGTACATAAAGAAATCAAGACTTTAGTAATTATAGCATGGAAGTCTCCCCAAACATAAACTTCAAGTGGCAGAGGGAAAGCTTCTTGCAACTTTAGTATATCAACCAGCTTTGATGGTAAAGCTGCAAGATATACTTGCTTCCACAAAATATTCTTTGGATCCTTGACCAAAAATATGCGCTCAATCCAGTCTCTGTGGAAGTCTTCAAATTGGTTAATATTATTGCACTTTAAATTCATCAGGATCATTTCATTTTTATCACTAAGTGCAAATTCTGCACCACAAAAGTGCTCCTGTATTAGTGCAGTGAGTGCACCAATCATGTTATTCTGTGCAGTGCCATCATCATTAAATTTGACATCACCCTGTTCATCTTTCAACACTTCTTTTTCCATTTTATCTAACATAACAGGGGATGACTCTAACTCCCACCATCTAGCCAGAGTGCCAGTAAAACACTGAATAAGTGTTTTGCATGCTTCTACTTCACTCTTACCTTCTACACACATCAGTTTATATTCAATAATCATTTGATCAAGCAATTGCCTGATCTGTGCTGTAGATAAGCCATCAATGTTCCACTCCTTATGACTCCCTTCATGGAAAGTCTCTCGGGCTGGAATATTTCCTGCACCATAAAGGTCAGGGGCAGCATGTCTAGTAAACTGTGGTTCCAAAGGCTCATATATGGGAAAAGCATGTTTTTCAGAATCTGAGATTTCTAGAGCTTGGGCTATGGTTATTTTTTCAGACTTTTCTTCTGGCTTGGATTCAGACTGCTGGGTTAGCTGAGGCACTTCTTTAGGAAAGAGATGAGGAAATTAAGAGATAGGATTTTCAAACTCATGAGGATGTACACTCTTTCCTTTAGTTAAGAAAGAAAGCGGAATAGGCTTGTTTTCTTTCTTTAAACCTAATCTGTCAAACTTGTCAGACAGATGTGTGACTGACTCCCGTGTGGAAATAGACTGCTCTATAATACAATTTTCCACATCTTCAAAATTTTCAAATGATTTTTCTGAAATATGTCTAACTACTTGCAAATCACACTGGACTGAATTTAAAACTCTATGTACATCATTTACAGAAACTTGGACTGAATCAATTTGATCCTTAACCAGGACAGTTTTTGCAACATTCTTCTCCAGACCAGTTAGAGCAGTATTTGTCCAAATTATCTGCTCAAACACTTTTTGTATTCTACCCTCTGTACCCATAAGTGCATTATCTCTCTGAACCAGAGGATATGCATGTGCTGGATTTTCTCCTTCTCCTAGGACAATGCTTTTGAAAGGAGGATAGGTAGTGGAGGTCTCAATCTTACTACCATCTGGTGCAGTCCAGGCATGTGAAGAAGAGGCAACTGAATCTGCCATAAAAACCACTTCAGATTCCATCTTCTTCTTCCATGAATAGAATGAAATCCAAACATTCTCTTCTTCCATATAAGTTTTCCATTCTGCAGCCATCTTCATCTTTTCTTCCTTTGGGAAAACTTCTACAAACGCATCAGCCTGTGGATTGGTGAATAGATCCCAATTCAACATCTGCTTCATCCATTTGGCAGGGATCTCATGTTTTAAACAACCATCCATTAAAGTATAAAACTTTTGGATTTCAGGCACTGATGGTCTTTTAGTTCCTAGAGGCAAATCTCTGAATCTACATTCAGGGATCAACTGATTTGTTTGTTCAATGTAGCCCAAACCATATCTTGGACTAATTGCTGGTCTTTGATTCATTAGAATCTCTGTGAGTCTTGGATCTTCATCTTCCAATTGTGGAATAAGATGCATCATAAGAACATGCTCGTCCTCATGAGGGAATGGAATGTCAGAGCATTTTGGATTAGGACATGGGTGTGGAGAAGACGCAGGAGGGGATTCACCAGTCCTATTATTATGGTTCTCATGAAGAACAGTATAAGCAAGACTCTACAAATTAACATGCTGTTTACATTGCGGACATTGGACACTCAGGGGCTGAAAATTAACAAACTGAGCAAACTCAAACAAAGCTACATGTCTACAATTAGAAACAATTGAACTGCAACCAGTATCTATACAATCTGGAGGTATATACATAGGAGACTTCTTGCAGGCTTCTTCAATCCTTCTTCTGTCTATGGTTGACCTTCTGGGAAAAGACAGGATAGCTGAGGATTGATTCTCCGTAATGTTGGCAGATGTTATTTTCTGTACAGCGAGAGGCTTAGGGTTCGGAACTGTCCAGTGTTCTGGGAAAGTCAGATCTTCCCATTTAATGGCCTGATGTTCTATTTTTTGATTTTTAGGATCAGTCAGGACTACGACACTGGTTTTGGACTCTCGGCTGGGTGCATGGAGGACTGCAGGAAACATAGTGGAGGTATGGCGGAAACAACCACGAAACTGAATGGCAATGTTTTGTCTTTTCTTCCTCATATCAAATTCCATTGTTTGGATTTGAAGCTGCAATATATCTGCCAGGGTTTCATCTGTGATTGATACCGAAAAGTTCGGGTAACAATCAAACCACACCGGTCCATTAGACAATGGAGCAACAATTCCTCCAATTAAAGAATCTGTATACTTATTGTGCGTCAGATCTCTGACAGTAGCAAGCACATAAGCATCAACACCTGGATGTACTAATGCATGAATACCAACTCTTACACAACCCAAATGCAAAAATTGGGTTCCCAGCTTTTTAGCTTCAGCTTGAAGTTCCTTCGGGTTTAGAATAGGGATTAACTGTACACGATCACTATTCTCTTCTATAGGGCTGACCGATTCTTTAATGGTGATCCTAGTGGCTGCTTTCAGATGCCAGACACCTAGGTCACTATAGACTTGAGAGGCGGATATCCTGGGCAAAACCCATCTTGCTTGAGGTTCAACCTCTTCATATAGATGATCAGACTCATTAATGACTCTACTACTGCATGTAGAAGACCATCATTACTCCGCTCTTGTTTTTTGGTGGAGGCAGTATTAAAATCGGGTCCAAAAATTGAGCAGGGCGAGCAAGAATGGGCTCACCCCACCCAAAGTCGGCCTGACTAAATCCCAACCATCTCCAATCAGTAACGTACGTGTCTTCAGCACATATTTGCACATCTGTGATCTCTGGGCATGAACGTTTCATCTCAAGGAATGATATACTCGATCTCACATGCTCGTCGTTTACAGATAGTTTTGCTTTCTTTATCATCATTACAATATGCGCAATGGATCCAGTGACAACCTCTTGTGTTGTAATGTTTCCTACACATCCCATATAGAGAGCATTGCCATAGTATCCCTCTGCAAGGGGGGGCTTCAACACCCTCCTCACGTCAACACCGAAAATAAGTCTGACAGCGCGATTACCAGGAATTCCCAGAGCCATTATTTTCGCTCGCCACGCCAACGCGGTTAAAACTTCGAACGTGCTACAACTTTCCTTCAGCTCATCGGCTCTGGGTTGTTTCATCCTTTGTAAAGCATCCAAGCTGAAGAAAAACGAGGACATGACCAGGTCCTCAGCTTTCACAGGAGCCAGATCTATGGGAGAATTAGGGTTGACGAGGAATCCACTTTCAGGGAACTCGTCATGCTGAAAACGGACTATGGGAGGCTGGTAGGGTTTGAGAACTTCTCTCTGCCATACTGGTTCAATGGAAAGCTTGGCCTCTCCTCTAGCAATCTCTGCAACTCCTTTAAGAAACTGCGCTGCGCCTTGCTCGTCGCACAGATTATGGTTGAAACTCAAAGCAACAACAAGGCCCCCGCAATTGAAGCGGGTTACCTATTATTTTGAAAATAAAAGTCCACCAATACATTAAAATCTTACCATTAATTTATATATATATATACATTTACAATCCTACCATATATATCTACTCTTCATCAATAATCTCAATCTCAAGACATTAATATATATATATATATATACTTTTTATCAAGGATATCAAGACTTGTGGGACCAAATCACCATATTTAATCTAATCATTTTATAGAGTTGTCTTTAGTGTTACTTTTAGGTAGAATTTTTTGATGGAATCTGCTAAAAGATTTGAGGTGAAATATTGATTAGTGTTATTTAAATTGCTTTTTTCGAATGTATATATACATACAACACCGTGAAAGACCCCTAGTACATTTTGATTGTGCAAACTTTACTCATCAAACTTGTGATTTCAATGAATTCTTCCTGAATTTTAGAAAAATTATATCTGAAAAATAAATCAGAAAAGTTTTCAAAAAATAGCATTAAACACAACTCTTACTCATCAAACTTGTGATTTCAATGAATTTCTCCTGGATTTTAGAAAAATTATATCTGAAAAATAAATCAGAAAAGTTTTCAAAAAATCGCATTAAACACAACTCTTCATTTTATTATTAAAGCGAGTTGTATTTAGCCACTTTTTGGAAGCTTTTCCAGTGGATTTTTCCGATGTAATTTCTCTAAAATACAGCAGGAACTTATTGAAATCACAAGCTTGATAGTTAACTCTTGCTCAATAAAAGTGTTGAATCCATATATAGAGTCAAAAACCAGTTTAAATAACACAAATCAAGATTTCATTTCAAATTTTTCGACTAAATTCAAAAAATCCATAAATACTTTATTTATAATAAAAAACAACACAATAATAAAAAAACAAGGGAATCATAGACCTCAAGACTTGTAAGACCAAACCAGAAAGATACCGGCGAAGAGTAGGAGGAATGAAGTTTACCTGAAATATGAGCGGAGGGGCTTCCTCGACCTCAACAAGCTGACGGAGCAGAGGGTCGAATGAGAGTTTCTGATCTTCCAATATCCAGACCTGTGAAAGACTGGTGTCCATGGCGGCTTCAACGAAAAGGGCACCCTCTCCCGTGCACTCTACTTGGAGTTTTCTGCCATCTGGGGTTTCCCTTACCCGGCCTGCAAGTGGGTAATAGTAAGTCAATGCTTCTGACAGTGCATCCCGAATAATTTTCACAGGATTTTGGGCTTTATGAGAACCATTATTGTAAACAAGCACTGCATCAAATCTAATTCTCGCGAGGTAATGGTCGTCCAAATTGGAAAGATAGAGGATGCCTTTGGGAGAAGGCCGGGAAGGTGGTACCATGACAGACCCTATTACTTTCACGGGCACCTCTTCTTGGGAGCAATATTCTTTAGTATGAAGGGTTTCCATTGGTAAATCCTAATCTTCAACCACGCATTCAACTAGTTGTTCAAAAACCCTACTCCACTCTGTGTGAAGGAATGGTGATGATCGATTAAACAGACAGAAAATGCTGGATTATTACGTTCTTGTGTGGACTTGTTGGTTTGATGGTTTGAGTAGATAAAGGTGTATTGCTTTCCAATCTACTCGATAAAGGTGCAATCAATAAATCAAGTACATGATTGAGTAGATAAAGGTGTAGTCTATAAATTAATACATGATTGAGGAGATAAAGGTGTATTGCTTTCCAATCTACTCGATAAAGGTCTAATCTATAAATCAAGTACATGATTGTATTGCTTGCCAATCTAGATAAAAGTAGATAAAGGTGTATTGCTTTTTAATCATGATTGAGTAGAAAAAGGTGTAGTTTAATTTATAGAAGAAATAGTTTTTTTAACCGTAATTTATTAAAATTTGGTAATATAATTTCAAATTTTTTTATTATTTAAAATATATTTTTGAATACATAAATAGATTTAGTACCTTGACAAGCCCCGAACAAATACAAATATAATTTAGTTTCAATAAAAATTATTCCCACATCTATTTTGTATCAATTCAAAAATTACTTTAACTTAACTTAAATTATTAATAATAATTTTAGATAACTCTAAAAAAAAATGAATTTTGTTTTTGTTTTTCATATATAAAATGACCCTTTCAATAAAAATTATTCCCACATCTATTTTGTATCAATTCAAAAACTACTTTAATTTAAATTATTAATAATAATTTTAAATAACTAAAAAAAACCATTTTGTTCTTGTTTTTCAAATATAAAATGACCCTTCAATTTATTTCTTACCACATGTTTTCATTTGCAAAGAAGCAATAGAGTCGATTGAAGGCCAATGATATGCCATTGTTCTAACTTCATCTTAGTCATTTATCTGTTAAACATTTTGTATCTACAATCCATCCATGAAGGTTTGTAAGAATCACAAATATGTTTTTGATAGTTGTTAGAATCAACTCTTTCTATTTATGATGGTGTAAACTAGGTTTTATAACAATTAAACTATAATATAACATATTTAATATATATTTATGGATATATTAGAAATAGTGATAAAAATTTTTTAGGTAAATTTGTGGATTGATAATTATTTTCTTTATAAATTTTAATTAAATTATATTTTATTGTTAAATTTTATATCATGTGATTTTTTTTTTTTAAATTTTAAATTTTTTTTCTTATAAAGAACTAGGATTTTCTATACGTAGTTTTAAATTTGTACACATTTCAAAATTAATAATTTTAAATTACAGAAAGAATTTCAAATTTATAACTTTTTCCATAAATGTGAGGAGTTTTTGTTTTTTTTCTTTTACCATAGCAAATTGGTAACTCTTTCAAGTAATTTAGGTTTTGAGATGTCATTGTGCCAACCATTCGATCATTCCACTAGGATATTCTATTTAATCCCTATTAATCATTTAAATATCATTTATTTGAGAGTACTACTAATAAAATAATTTAGATCTACCAAGCTGAGAGAGCGATCAAATCTCCTTTCACACTAAAAGTGTTTTTCATCTCAAGGGATTTGATTCCTCTCCGTGCTTGGTAGATTTATTAAGATAGATCTAGGATGGTGTTTACTAATTACCTAGATATACATTTTTAACAGAAATAATATGTTACATTTGAGAGTTTTTTTTATTACGAATATGAGAATTCGTCATTATTTGTGTTATTAAAAGGCAACCACTTAGCTGATTTTCAATCTAGAGTTTTAAGCTCTTGCTAAACCAATAGCCACAATTGGTTTATGTGTGTATATAGTAAAGGATACTAGATTTTAGAATTTTTTATTACAAATATTAGATGTGTTTTAAAGATCTAACAAAGAAGAAATATTTTTTTTCATCACAGTTTAATCAAAGATTGTAAGTAAATTTATTAACTTTCTTCTTCTTCTTCTTTCTTTTTTTTTTTTTTTCTTCAGCAGGAATTTTTTTTTTCTGGTTGTATATAGTGTACCAGGGCACAAAAACTTCATAAGAAAAAACAAGACTTTTGAAAAAGTTTCAGTACAATTCATCATAGTTTCAAAAAGTAAAACTTTTCTTTGTTCTATCCTATACTCCTCCTATTCCTTTACTGCGGTGTTGTTTACAATGGTTCATATTACATAGTGTCAAAAAGACAATAAAAAATTGAAAACATCTTCTGGAAGTTCTGTTCATTCATATGCATCAAAAATATCCGAAAACCACCTCTTCTGTTCCTTTCCTGTCCATTCTTTGTTTGACAATGAAGCTCTTTAAATGAAATTTACCTTGCCAGTGGCACCTGGGTCAGAAGAGTTATATAATTCATAGATCATCTCCCCGAATCTCCCATTCAGCCCTCTCTTAGATAACCTGTCAGCTTCATTGTTTTTTCTTTGTAGACATGACTGAAGGTTATGGATGTAACGTTCGCTTGATTGTGTGTATCCTCTCCAACCAGTGTGCAAGATGTCCCGGATTTAAATTTGTATCTCTGTTCATGTGATCTATTATAACTTTAGCATCACCAAAAACCTAGAGCTCCTCCAGATATAATTGATTTGCAAACCACAAAAGGCCCCACAAAGCTAATAGTTCATCCCTCATATTTGTACCTCTACCCCCGTTCCAGAGAAAATTTTATAGTGACAGTCCAGTGATATCATTAGCCAAGCTCCTCAACCATTAGTTAATAAATTTTAATTAAATTTATTAACTTACTTACATTTTATAAATGGAGATTTCTTATTATTTGCATTATTAAAAGGTTTTTAAAGTTATCTAGCCTATTTCTAATGCTAAGATTTGAATTCTTACCAATCTTATTAGTATAATTATTTTTCTTGCTTGCATCAAAATCCTAAATCTATCAAACATTCTTCAACCATTTAACTTATATAACTAAACTAACTCTAACTAATTCAAAAAGTTATGTATTCTTTAATTTTTATTTATTATTTAATATCTATAAAATTAACTCAAGAAAAATATTAATGCTTTGAATTTTTTTTTGAAGCGAAAATAAAATTATTACCTAACTTGTGCATGAATTAAGACATTGGAAATTATGCCCTTAGATCTTGATGAATTAGGTTTTCAAAGTGAAATTGCACTTACCGTTCCTAAAATAATATGTTTTTACATAGATTTAGGATTAAAATATTGTCATTGAAAATCATAACTTTTTGCATTGATGATAGTAAATTTTCATGACATTCTCACATGCATGGCACGAGAAATTGCACTTTATGGTCCTTACAAAGTCCCCTTCTTGGTTGGATGAATGATGGTGTTCACTGGTTTCTTTATGTTCTGCACATAATGCTTATGATTTCACGTAGCATGTAGGGTCAATGTGGATACACTATATAATAAATTCTTATAAGATTAACCAATTCTTATACTTTTTAATGGAATATTTTATTTAATAATTTACAGTATAATAAATAAATAAAATAAATTATTATTTTTTTTTAAATAAAAAAATCATAATATTTAAAATAATTTATAATAAAATCACTTATTTTATATTATAAAATTAATATACAATTTTTTAAATTCAAAAGATTATAAATAATAATAAATAAAAACTTACAATAAGGTGATACACAAAAATTACCACCTGAACTATCCAAAATATGCGGGATACTTAGCTACAATGTTAATCGAGCTTTTCTTAAGTTCAAACCATTGTAAAATAAAAAAATCCATAGATAAAGACAAGCCTATTGTGTCTCGTGTCCCAACTACATGGGCGTGGCGGAAATTTTGAGAATCTACACCACACATTTAGAATTTTTAAAGAATTTACCTACACACCAAGTATCACATATCGGACATAAAGGATTGATTGTGTGACAATGTAAGCACACCATGGTATAACTAGCCTTACCATGTATTCACATTCTAAGAACATGGGATGAATTTTCTATTTAAAAATTAACAATTCATTTTATATATAATAGTATTAGTGTCCCAAATATTATTGTCTTTGTTATTGCCATGATCTTTGGTAATCGATTTGAGTTGACTCTTCAAAATTTTTGGTTGACCAAAAATTAAAGAGAAAAGAAAATTTCTAAAGCGAACATTCAAAAATAAAAATAATTTATTTTTAAAATTTTTGATTTATATTTATTTATGTTTTGATTGGTTAATGAGAGTTTAAATTTTTTTTCACAATATTGGTTTGGCTGTTTTTTTTATAGTAATGTAGTGTACCATGGTACCATGTAGGGATGGAAAACTTGTGTTTGGCTTCAAATCTCAAGCATAAGCAATTTTGTTGTTCATGTAATTCCAAAGCATAAATTGTTTCCGAAGTGAGGGTTTGTTTACTATAAACCATTAACCTTATACATCATTCCAAAGTTTGGCACAAAAGTCTAAAACAAGGAGAAATGCCACTTTTAGACTATCATAATTTAACAAGGAAAAAAACCAATATTAAACAAAGTAGCATAATTTTCAACAAAACTCTAAATAAATTTATATAAAAATAATGCAAAGAATTATAAGAATTTAATGAATTTTCCTTTGCATACCATGTAGTATTGCTTAAGTGAAACAAACACCAAATCTACTATGTTAGGGATAGAATGTCCCAATAATGTGTTATTATTATGTGATTAACTTTCATACATTTATTTTTATAATACAAGGAAGAAGAAATACATTTTGATTTTGGTAAATGAATCATAAAAAGAACTTTGATGGTGATTATTTTGAATGATTTATAAAAATAATATTTTGATTTTAAAGATTTATATACAAATATTTATCATGTAATTAACACACACGCACACACATATATATATAGCATAGTGAAAAAGAAACATATTTTGATTTTGATTTTGATAAATGAATCATTAAAAAAATATTATTTTAAATGATTTATAAAAAAAATATTTTGATTTTAAAGATTTATAAAAAATATTTTGACTATAGCTCAATGTAATAAAGCTTATTGTCATGTCTAGAAATTATACAACATAAAGGATTTCAATATACTCCATATTTAATTAACACCTTACTCTTCATACAAATAACACCTTACTCTTCATACAAACTAGACAGAACACATTATATAAATTTTAAATGAATTTTGACTTATAATGGTATTTTTATTTTAAAAAGTTATATAAATTTAAGATTTTTTTGGTCAATTACTAAATCTATATTTTATTTATAGTAACATCAATAAAAAAATTACCATATTATTATATAAAAAAATTATACATAAAAGAAAAAAAACTATGGTTTCGCGAAGAAAATAAAATAATATATATATATATATATATATATATATATATATATATATATATATATAAAATGTTAGAGTAGAATATGGTTATCAACATCATTAGAAAATTGATATGCACAAAATAATTGTATTTGATTATTTTCTTTATTAATTTGCAATTTGTTGTATAACAATATTATTGTAAGAAGCATCATGGATGTTATTGGGTGTGTTGTAATTTCAATTTGCAACATAGTTTAAAGTGATTGTTCTAAAAGTTCCTCTCCATCCATACATAGATTAAAATGAACAAATATGGTATTAAAGTTGAAAAAATGGATATTATTGAGTGTGTTGTAATTTTACTTTTAATGCAAGCCCCTGTTTTTTTTTTCACTTTTCAATTACATTTGTTCAATTTTGAGTACAGTTTTCACCCAAGGAAGACTTGAACGTGGGACCTCAAAGGATCAAAGTCCTTGCTAACTAAGTGTCACCAAGTGGGATGCCTCTCCTGGGCAATGAGAAAAGGGTTTTAAATTCTACAACTATGAGCATTTTGGAGGAAAGAAACAATATCACAACAACAATACATTTGACCATTTTTTTGAACAAATTACATTTAAATAAAACTAATTACATCATAGCAATACAAAGTAAATTAATAACTAAATTAAATTAAACGGTAAGAAACACTAACTATACTATTTTTTTAATTTACTCAATAATAATTTTTAAATCATTTTAATGTATAAACTTATATAAATCATTTTATTTAAATTTGATAATATGATTTTTCATAAAATTATATATAATTTTTTTTTTTCAAATATTACGAAGCTTAATTCTTCATTATCAAAGCAATCGTCTATCGAACTATCCCATGAGCTAATAAAAATGAAAAATGCTATTAAACAATCGAAAATGACTGGCTCGTCAGATGTGAATAAGATACTTCACCAGAAGTTCAAAGTGACTTTTTAAAAAGATTGTGATTTGACCTGCCTGCCAACAGTTTGTGTCTCGTGCAATATTTGGGCTTACCTTGTTATAATTATTTTGTTTTGCTTAAACAGTTTATATACGCTGGATTTGTAATTACATTAGAGATGGGTATACTCTAAGTAAGAAGCTAATTTTGGGACAAACTTAAGGTGATGATTTGACACTCTCCTGCTACTCCTTTATGATAGATTCTTCTGACTTTTAGTATGTATGGTATGAGAGTTGCCTATAGATGCTACATAGTAGTTTGGAGGCAAGTTTTTGTCGGAATGTGGTAAATTTTTTGTTTCAAAAAATCAGATAGTTGGAGTGTTTGAATCATTTTTTTGATGGTGGAAATGGATTCAGGGCCATCAAAAATCCATGGGACATCTAAAATCTTGAAATTTCACAACTATAATCTGGATCTACCCCAGCAATCCCCGACATGCAGTTTCATGGATCTGAGCCATCACGTAAACCAAAAAGATTTTTGCCGAAAATTTTCATATTCTTACCAGAATTTCTAAGTTATTTTGTGGGTTTTATTAGACTACCGCGTATGGCATGTATTTCGTACTTTCAGTGGTATATCGAATTTTCGTTCTCCTCTCATCCTTAGGCCCTCTCCTTTAACGGCTACCCATATTCATGTTAAAGTAAGGTAATTACTCTCTTATGAAGAGTTAGACAGTGAGTTAAGTAAGCAAGTCTAGTTGTGTGATAGATGAATTTGGTAAGTGAGTTAGAGAGTCAGTTAAGTGAGTGATGGTCAAGTTGAGTTTGGTAAGTGTGTGCATGTCAAGCAATTTAGGATAAATACCTGGGTTTATTAGATTCATTTGTATTGAGATTATGACTAAGAGAGATTGAAGATTAATAGAAGAGCCGCAACTCATATGTTTTGTTTGTGTAAAATTGTGTTTCTTCTCTTTACTTATCCAACAGATTGGTATCAGTGCTGAAGAAGAATCACAAAATCTGTGGGCGAGCAAAGCCAGAGAAAAAATGCCAACAGGAGAAGGCCGACAATTTTTTTTTAATTTTTTTTTGCAAAATCGTTGAACCATTAAATATCGCAGAGATCCACACGTATTCAGTGCAACAAACGTGAAAGTACGCAATCGGGTTTTAGTTTAATCCGCAGTTTTTTATATCGACCGGGTGCGCAATCGGGTTTTAGTTTAAGTAGAACGAGCGGTGACAAAGTCAATCCATTCTCACACGGATTGGGTGAGTTATGAGTAAAAGCCATATGCGTAAAATCCATATGGGTTGGGGATTTCAATTTATTCGTATTGGAAATTTTATTTTATTTTATTTTATTTTATTTTTTTTTTTTGAAAAAAAGGGCCTTTTACAAAAAGATTATTTGAAAGGTTTTTTGAAAAGTGAGGTATCAAAAGGTTACAAAAGGTTATTTAAAAAGGGATTTTATAAGAGGATTTTTGTTATATCAAATTGTTTTTATATAAAATAATAATAATAAGGGTTGTATAAGTGTATGGTATAAAAAAAGTTGTTGTTGTTTTTTTTTTTTATAAATTAAAAAAAAGAGGGTGTATATACAATATGTTGTGGTTATTATTGGTAAGAGAATTTAGGGATTTTCAAAGTTCGCGAGTCCACAAAATATTTTGGTGTTTTGTCAAGCATGATAGGTTTTTTGGAGAAGATTGTGCCTCAGGGGCGATATAGAAGATAGCCTCATGCAAGCATGCATGCAACTAGCGATATAGAAGATAGCCTCATGCAAGCATGCATGCAACTATGACAGAAGTCATGGGTCGTAAAGCACGACTAAAGAAGAGTAAGAAAAAGGATAAAAAAGAAGAGGCAAAGATAGTTGCCGTGTTTAAAGAGGTTTAGGCCACAACCGATGAACTGAGATGTCTAGCAGAAGACAAAGATTCCATAGCTTTGAGTTTCATTCAACATGCAATGGATGAAATGATTATGTGCAAAGTAGCAAAAGCTACAACTTCCAAGGAATCATGGAAGATCCTAGAAGTAGAATTTGGTGCAAGGGGGAGTGACATGCAACAGCAAGATATGTCACATGCAAAGAAGTCAGACGCAAATCTGAGAGTAGATGAGGAAGACTCTATGAGGACAACAGAGCTTGGAGAAACCCATTATACAAGCATGCATATGGATTAAGAAGATGCAACAGAGATTGTAAAGAGGGCAGTTGAAGCCTTTGTATGTGAAACAGAGCATGAGCATATCAATTCTCAGGCACTCCACCATAATGTGAATGGTGCAGATGATGGCGAAACCCATTATGCAAGCATGCATATGGATGAAGAAGATGCAACATAGATTGCAAAGAGGGCAGTTGAAGCCTTTGTATGTGAAACAGAGCATGAGCATATTAATGCTCAAGCACTCCACCGTAACGTGGATGGTGCAAATGTTGGTGAAACCCATTATGCAAGCATGCATATGGATGAAGAAGATGCAACACAGATTGCAAAGAGAGAAGTTGAAGCCTCTGTATGTGAAACAGAGCTTGAGCATATCAATGCTTAATCACTCCACCGTAACCTGGATGGTGCCGAAGGTGGTGAATCCCACTGTGATGAAACACATGTGGATGATGAATGCAAAGTTAAATGTGCAGTGGTGAATCCAAACGAAGCTGGTGAGTTTTGTAAAGCTGAAATTGGCAATGCAATTGACAATGAGCACATGCATGCTCGGATATCCCACCATAGTGTGGATGAACATTATTTTGATGTTATGTGTGGTTTCATTTTTGAAATAAGGATTGATTATGGTAATATTGTAAACGTCTTTTTTGATGAATCATTGAAGGTTGAATTTGCCTTTGTAGCAACAAGATATGAAGCAGTTGAACTGCTCATGAAGCAGTGTGTGAACAAGCATCAGCTGAGTTTGGCTTAGATAAAGCTATCAATAGAGAAGAAAGTTTTTTGGTGGATCCAACAATTAGAATTGTTGAAGTTAAATTTGATGAAGAACCATTAACTGGTGACGAGTCGTTGCACATGATGCAACAAAAAGAACATATTGATATGTTGTTATTTGGTGAGAGAAACCCACTTGTGTTTGGAAGCCAAGTGGAAGACAACATATTTGCAGCAGTAGAGGTTTGTAAAAGAGTTGAAAAGAAGGAAGAGAAGGAAGAGGAAGAGGAAGAAGCTCTCAATGAAGAGCATAACAAAGGTGTTTTTAACATTGTTTTTGAATATGCAGGTACTCAAAATAGCATGGGTGTAGAAGATGAAAACAAGGTCGTTAATAAGTTCGATGCTAATTTGAAGTTCATTGAAGAATGGATTCAGAAGCCAATTGAACAAATTGATGTGAGTATTAAAGTAGCACCTGGAATAAAAGAATTGAACAAAGCAACAGTACCTAATGATGAATGTGAAGAGAATGATATGGAAGTTTCTGAAAATAAGGAAGAATGCAGCAAAACCATTTTTCTGCAATGGAGTCAAGAAGAGATAAGATTCTGCTATCAAGAAATATGGAAAAAAGAAAGTCAGGAATATGAAGCGCAATAAGCAGAGCAAAGAAGACAATTTGAAGATGTAATGTTGTGGAAATAGTCCTTGTTTGAACAAATATTTGAAGAGGAAGGTGTAGAAGACAAGAGCATATTGTTTTTCAGCACAAATTTGACATAAGTCAAAGAAAAATTGCAGCAACAACAAGTGAAGAAAGCGTAACAGAGCATGAAGAAATTTCGAGGATATAGAATTTGGAAGCAGAGAAAAAGAAAATGAAAAAATTGCAAAAGTTTTGAGTCATTGTAAGCCTGAGACATAGACCAACAGACATGTTTGAGTGATATTTGAGTCATTTTTTATTGTAAGCCTAGAAGGCATAGTTAAGTCTTGTTTGATTTATGTTGAGTCATATGGTCGTAATTAAGGGGGGGTGTTAAAGTAAGGTAATTACTCTCTTATGAAGAGTTAGACAATGAGTTAAGTAAGCAAGTCCAGTTGTGTGATAGATGAATTTGGTAAGTGAGTTAGAGAGTCAGTTAAGTGTGTGATGGTCAAGTCGAGTTTGGTAAGTGTGTGCATGTCAAGAAATTTAGGATAAATACCCTTCATTGGGTTCATTGTATTCATTTGAATTGAGATTGTGATTGAGAGAGATTCAAGATTAATAGAAGAGCCACAGCTCATATGTTTTGTTTGTGTTAAATTTTGTTTCTTCTCTCTGCCTATCCAACAATTCATTCATTGCAAAACCAGAATTTGAATGTTATTCCATCCATCCGATGGCGACATGAATGAAAATTTCAAATGTTATTTTGGTGCCTAATATTTGAAATTAAAAAGTTGGGCTGGAAATTTAATCATAGATTCTATTACAAGGAACTCTCGGCCGCCATTAGTGGTAAAATTTTGGGCAGAGGGGGTTTCTGCAAGATTTAGAGGGGAGTTCTCCCTAGCGACATAGCTGCACAACAAGGCTTATTAGATTATTGAGCATTGCAAGAATCAGGCCTTCTAGGGAATTGTCATCGACAAATAACTGGTCAACATTCAATACAGAGGCGAGGGAAGTGGGGATGTTGCCAGAAAATGAATTGCAGGAGACCGCGAGACGGGACTAGAGCCGTGAGATTTCCAAATGTTGTGGAAGGAATTGTTGGTGAGGTCCAATATTTGCAACATGCTTAGTTGGGTGATAGCCAATGCGAAAGAATACCATTATATGTGACTCTATGACCATTATGTTAGGTCTCCGTAGTTTGCTAGATTGGCAAGAACAAACGTAGCAGAGCCCACATCAAACCACTTTGGGATCCTCGAATCTAGCCCTCCTGGATCCAGAGAGGGATCTCTCTATAAATATAAAGAATGATATATCTTTAAGGTCAGTTTATGGTATTAGGCTAGGTATGAAGCACAAGGGTTTTTGTTTTGTTTGTTTGGTTGGAGATCATAAATTGAGAAGGTCATGTGAAGTGAAGAAGGAAATAAGTAGGAGGATGTTTCAGCATGGGAAGATAGGTTAAGCAAAGTGTCAATCCATTGGGCTATGGAGTCATAAAAGGGTTTACATGCACAACAACTATCCAAGGGTTTCCATAGGGCAAGTCATCTATACCAAAGGATCTCTTTAAGTTGAGTTTATGGTGTGAAACATTAAGAAGTGAGGTGAAGAAAACATCCAAGAATAGCCTAAGATCAGATAAGGACATTAAATGAACCTACATTCAACATATTCTTTTAAGGGAAACTTCTAAGAAACTATTTAAGATGTAAACCAGGGTAGGGCTAACCATAAACCACTTAGTCAATACTCCTACTAAAGACAACTTATCAGACAAACAATTTAGTAATCCTCTTGACTACTTTCAGAAAGTAGAAAACAATTAAGATGAACAATAGAAAATAGCCTAAGATCAAGTTAAGGCTTTGAATCTATCTTGCTTTCAGCATCAACTTCAAGGGATCTTTCAAGGCTAACTGTTGGAGGAGGGAAATAAGGGACAGGGCTAACCATAAATCTCCCTATTTCTCAATTCTTCTTAGCAAAACATATCAAGAATATCTAAGAAACAAACTCTAAATTCATACATCAGAAAGTATGGGCTTACCAACTCCTCTACTGGTTAGAATCTATTGAATCTGCTCTAAGATACACAAAATAGAAGAAAACATTAAGAAAAAGCTTATCAGTCAGAATAGGGTACCTTTTACAGTAAATCCTAGTTCTAAAATTACTATTCTTTATTAGAGAAAAATGGACATAATGGAAAACATGAAAGAAGACAATAATAGTAAGAAAAACATCACCATTAATATAGACCAGGATCCTATGAATCTTCTTGTTTATTTGATGTGCAAAATCAGTCACATACTTTGAGTCCAATGGCTCTTTACAGTTCATAACTTCTCTTCCTAGCCTAATATATTACAGCTACTTAGCTCGTTCTACTTGAAATAACAACTCAACAATAGATAACACTCCAACCAACAGTAACAATGACCTCCTCATATGATATTTATAGGAGAAATGAGGAGGTGGAGTGGAAAGAAAGGTTTGGTTGATCAATTAATGAAGTGTAAGTGCTTCTCAGCCATTGGGAGGCCTAACAGAGAAGAAATGGCATGTCTTCATTCATTTAAGTGATTTACATTAATAAAATCCTCTTAGGCTTCTTTTGTTGACTTTTGAAGGCCTTAGTGGGCTCGTTAATAACTTCTGGACTGTCTTTAAACAAATATCTCTGACTGTAAATTTATTGTGCATTCCTTTTGATGCAATTAGGACTGTAGGTGGCAAAATTGGTTGTTGAGAAGATAATTGGCCTCATTGATGTGGCAGTAGAGGCCTCTTTTCACTGATCTGTCTTTTTAATCTTCTTCACTTTGATCCTCTGTCTCTGCTTTACTTCTTCATTTGTACAAGTGGCTTTGTGGTGTATTGGAGGGCTTGAATGTGCGAGCAAAAGGTGTTTCATTGCTCGAGACGTGGCATTTCACCTTCCTTTGTTGACCCTTTTGCATTGAATCAGGCCGCATGATCATCATCCTTAGATCCCTGCAACTACCTTGCTGTGGGATGGCTTAAATGGATTAACTGCCATTAAAAACCTGCATAAAATCAATAATAAATTATATAAAACCTGCGTGGGGGCTAAAAACTGCTTCAGAAGGCTTTAATGGAAGCGGAGGAGCTTTTGTGGACCGAATGTGAATGCAACGATGGAGATTAAATCGTAGCGGAGGCAAAATGGGGCCAAAGTTCATTTGGAAGTGAAATGGAATAGGGACCGTCTGATCCGAGAGATCAACGGCTAAGATCTCATCGACAGACTGGAGGGGAGAGTGAAGTGGAGAACCGTTGGAACGCAGCGATGTGATGAGGATCGGCGATGCGATGAGGAAGGTGCGATGCGATGAGGAATATCACATCGGCGGGGGGAAAATGTAATGGGTAAGAAAACACCGGGGAAAGAACTCCGATGCGATGAAACAATGATGAGCACGGGCCGTTGGATCAGGGATGACCGATCAACGGTTGGGATTAAATCGCAGGAAAAATATGGCAAGTGGAAAGGCGGAAGCGTGGGTTGGTGCGATGCAATGGCATCGCATCGCAAGTTTGTAGGAGACGACAAAGGAAAAAGGACTTTGTGGTTAAGCAATGAGATGGGCCGAGGGCATGGTCACAGCGCCCGATCACATGCGGAAAGGAGCTAGGGCTTAAGGCCAAAAGAGGCTTAAGGCCTTAGTGAAAAATGAAGATTTGGACTTTGTGGTTAAGCGATGCGATGGGCCGAGGGCATGGTCACAGTGCCCGATCACATGCGGAAAGGAGCTAGGGCTTAAGGCCAAAAGGGGCTTAAGGCCTTAGTGAAAAATGAAGATTTTTAAGGAAAAAATGAAGGTTCTTGAGGGTTCCGATAGTGTAAAAAAGGGTTGTTTAAACCTTATAAAAGGGAATTTACGAGGCTTAAAGGGGTTTTTGAGGAAAATGGGGTTTTGGATGAAGGGAGAGAAATATATAAGGGGGAAATGATGAAAATTAAATGAAGGGGTGAAAATGAATGGATGGAGGCCTTAAAAAACAACTTTATTTCATAATCAGTAGGGTTCATTTGAAAAACAACAGTGAAGATGGATTTTTTTTAAGGATAGAAGACTAAAAAGGCTTCAAGAATGAACAATTCTCAATAAAAATGGTCTCATGAAGACTTGAAAAAGATTTAGCCACCATTTGATATAAAAAATTTTATAGGTGGCTAACAGTGGCTCCACATGGGGATGGCAGCTTCTTGAAGGTGTCAAGAACTTCAGAGATGTTCTCTGGAAAGTAGATCAGTGCCTTGGATATTTTGACAACCTTTTCTTATGTTCTTTGATCAGTTGTTCAGCAAGATGATCAGAACTTGTTATATCAAAAAAATAATTCTTTCCCAAACATCTACCTTCACAACCTACTTCCTAATATTTTTTCTTCATAAGGTGCACTTGGACTTGCAAACCTTTCACATCAACATTTTATTCTTCTATTGAAAGTCGGAAACTATTCTAAATCTACCCTTATTTCTCCATGAGTTCAGATTAAGCAATTGAACTCATAAGTTTCTCTACCTACATATTATCTATCAGAATTAGACTGTCTGACAGACTTTTATTCTCTAATTTCTAAAACAGAAATTTAAATACAGCCAAACTAGGGTTAGACTGTCTGACAGAATTTAATTCTCTAATTTCTAAAACAGAAATTCAAATACAGCCAAACCAGGGTTAGACTGTCTGATTTGCTATGGGTCTATGGCATAAAAACAAGCTGCACATAGAATTTTAGTTGCAGAAAATTTAAAAAAAACTGTGAAGGCTTAAGATCTGAAAATTAAAAAATATCCTTCATTATTTCTTCAGCTCTAGTTTTGATCTTGTTTGAGCTGTCTTCTCTTTCTTTTCTGGTTCAAGTTTTTAGCTTTTTAGAACCAGTATTTTTGTTTCTTTGGCTCAGATTTTGATCTAATTAGAGCCATCCTTCTTAATGCTTCATAGGTTCAGGATTTGAGCATGTTTGAACCTCTGTTTTTCTATCCTAATCTAGTCTACTGATAAGCCAAGATTAAATTGTTTGGAAAATCTGATTCACTAACCTATCAACAGTAAATTTAAATCTACTTAGTTATGATTAGGCTATATGACTAAATAGTAATGCTCTTTTTTTGTAGTGGCATTTGAGCTTGCACACTTTCAAACATAGTTTCTCTTTTTTGGGTATGGGGTTGTACCTTTTTCTTGTTTTAAATCTGCCCTCTTTTTCTATTTTCTATTGTTTTTTTTTATTTTCCTCATTTTTCTTTTTCAAAGAAATAAACAAAAAGACTAACTAGATGCTCAAAGCTGAGCTTTATTAACATTCCTATCTAACCTACTCTAACTAGGAATATTTACATTTTTAACTTACAAACTCTCTTTTCCAATACATCCAGTCAATCAGGTGGTTCCATGACTGGTCTTTTCTCATCTCTTTGAGCATTCAGGACAGACAGGGACATTCCCATTCCTTTTGTTTCTTGGGAGCTATTCTAAAAAAATTTGTTGCACTTGGTGATATGCTGCTTATTGCAACTTTTATCCCTTCTTCAGAAGTCTTCAGGAAATCAACATAGGGATATTGAAATAATGTCTGGTTAGGAGTATTTGGAAGATGTGTTTCAACCAGGACCATCTCCTCTTTCTCCACTGGATCAAGGTAAATATTCTCTTGAGAAAGAAAAACTTCCTCATCTTCATTATTTTCTGAACTGGAGGACTCATCATATTTGGCAACGCTGTCCTCTTGAAGTCCCAAGATATTCTGATTTAGTGGGCTGAGCTCTGTGAAGTGGTTATTATATTCTTGAGCAGGGGTATGTTCAATTTCTTCCTCTTTTTCAAGAGAAGGCTCTTTGGTTTCAACCTGCTCAAAAATTTCTTCATTATTTTCCTCCTCAACCTTTGAGCTGAAAGGTTGCTGATTCCTAATCACTTGGAAACTATTACTGATGATCTGAGATGAAGCAGAGCGAAGATCCAATGAATCTTCACTTAATTCTAGGATTTCATAACTCTCCTCATCAGTATCATAAATAGTATGCATTGGCTCATTTCTTTCTTGAAGCTGATGGAACTGATCTTCCTCCCACAAAACTACTAATGATGGCCCTACAAGATTAACTTCTGTTTGGAGAACATCATCAATAGATAGATCAAAATTATGAAAATTATTGACATAAGTAATATTACCAATCAAACATACTAGATTATCAGCAGGTCTTTCTTTATTCTGATCTACAAAAGAACTTTTTAAATCTATACAACAAAGTTCTCTAGGTGAATGGGCAAGAGTGTTTATTTTACAAAAATTTTCAGAGACTGGTTGTTTATTAATAATCTGATCTATTTCTTTTTCTGTCAAAGGGGAAGATGTTTCTATGTTTCTTTGAGCAGAAGTACAACAGTTCTTTGTCTCTTGTGAAGACTGAATTTGAGGCTGGATGTCTTCTTGAGCCTTAGCTATAAGGGATGATGAATCATTATTTGGGTTTTCAGGGATATCTTGAGGAATGTCCTTTATTTCTTGGTTGATTTCTTCCTCAACTGATTCATCTAGGTTCTTATAATTTTTCAATTGAATGTTGAACTCATGAATGGCTGTTAAAAGATCTTCGGGATGTATTTCTTCCAAATCCTCATCATTGTCTATAATGTGATGGGTGATGTTTTGTGATGGATCATAATATATTTCACCCCATGATAAGGATGTAGTGTTTTCTTTATATTTCTCATAAAACACATATTCAATGTATTTCAAAGAAAACAAACTACTAGATTTCAACCATTCATACCAATCCTTAGTTTTTCCTTGTAATGTTAACATGAACATTTTCATTAGGCAGTCTTCATGCCATTCTACTTTTAACCTCCATACATGTATGTGAAATTTGATAAGATGTAACAGTGGGTTATCAAATTTTTCACCCTGAAAAACAGGAGGTTATCATCCCATAACACCTAGGGCATCTTATGTGGAAACCCAGGGATATGTTCTCTACTCATTGGGGCATATCTTTGTTGTATTCTTGGAATCATTTTGCAAATTGGATAAGAGGTCATTGTATCTATTAAACCAGTTCAGGGTCTTCTACCAGTGGAGTCATTTGGTCTCTTGGGAGTTGTAGAGTGTGGAGTTGCCAGGTGGAAATTTTTTAGCTTTTATGGAGGTAAAATGTTTTATGGTTCCACCACCATGTTTATTATGAAACCAATCTAAGGATGTCTGGTATTTTGAGGTCTCAAAAATGTATAAGGTGTAATTTCACTCAGAATTCCCCAGCAGAGTCGCCAGTATGTTAGGGTGAACTAGGAGGCTCAAAGTCAAACTGATCAATACCGCTAAGTGACTTAGTTCTTGGTAAATTACTTGAAAAAGGTAAGTCAACTTGGGTATCTCCAAGAGCTGCAAGGTTTTCAGGAACATAATTAGCTCTTAAAACTGGTCTGACAATAGTTGGATCTTTAGCTTTAGGATATTTCCTAAGGATTCTTTCTGGATTATCAACTATCTCAGGAGGATTTGGGTCAGGATGGCTCCTAGTATGAATTCTTTTAGAAGCCACAATGTTGTGTTTTAGACCCACTATTCAGAAAATTTTAGCCAGATATGACAATCTTTAATAGGCAAACTAGTTTTTTGATAAAGAAAACTTAATCCTCAAAGTCTTCTTAACTGGGTATAAATGATGCTATGGTAAAGGGGTTTCCCAGTGGAGTCTTTGGAAAACCAAGGAAAATCAGCAGGCCTACTGATATTCAGTGGAGTCACCAGGTGAAGAGTTTTTACTAGTTTTTTAGGGCTTGAATGTTGTTCACCATCAATAATCAAAACCACTCTGGACAGACACTTGATACATTTTAGAAACAGGGAGTCAAGGTGAAAATAGGGATTCGTATTCTATTAATTTCATTCTTTTAATACATTTTAGAAACAGGGAAAGTTTTGTGAAGCCCCTACTAAAACACATTTCGCGGCAATATAAATTGTCGCAAAATCATTCACAATTTTCGCACATTTCGCACATTTCATCTCATTTTACAAAGATCTTAGTTTGGGTTCAGAAACTTTTCTTCAAAGTTTGGATTTAAGAGCATTTCTTGGAAGCAAACTGATTTTACAAAGAATTGTTTTGGGTTTAAAGAAGTTTTTTGGAAGACATTTCTTGGAGGCGGGCTGATTTTGGCAAAAATTGTTTTGAACTTAAAAAAATTTCTTGGACGTACATTCAAAAGACATTTCTTGGAGGTATGTACATGTTTTGAGTTGAAATAAATCTTTTGAGCTTCGTTTCATTTTTATAAGACATTTTTCTCTCGAACTTATCAGAAAAACAATCCAGCAGTCCTCATGACCACTTTCAGACAGTAGAAACATTTAAGATTAAACACAGAGCAAGGCCTAAGATAAGAGAAATACTTTTAACCTTCTCTGCTTTTGACACTAACTCAAGGGGAAACTTTCAAGACAAACTGTTGGAGAAGAAACTAGAGGACAGGACTAACCATAGACTTCCCTAGTTCAATCTTTTACTTAGCATGAAATGAAAATATCTTTCAAGAACAATGTTTCAATTTGTACTCAGCAAGACATGGGCTCACCAACATTTCTTGACTGGTTATACTCTATAGAATTATCCTTAAAATACACAATCAGAGGAAAACATAAAGATAAAGCTTATCAGTGAGATTTAGGGTACTTCCAACAGTATGTCCTAATCTATACCTGCTGTTCTTTATCAGAGAATAATGGATAGTATGAAAAAACATGAAAGGAGAACAATTACAGTAAGGAAAACGTCACCAATAATATAGACCAGGATCCTGTGAATCTGCTTGTTCAATTGATGTGCAAAACCAGTCACATAATTTGAGTCCAGTGGCTTTTTACAGTCCAAAATTCTCTTCCTAGCCTACTATATTACAAACTACTCAGCTACTTCCCCTCAATAACAGTTCAAACAGTCAATAAAATCCCAACCCTGAACAACGTATTTTCAATGAGTTCTTATAGGTAAATGAGGAGGTGGAGTAACTGAAGAGGTTGTTGGCCCAATTTAATGAAGAATTTAGTGCTTCTCAGCCTCTGGGAGGCTTGATGGAGAAGAAATGACATGCTCCATACTTCATTAAATGGGCTTTTGCTTGTATTTGCACTCTGGTTGTTTTTGTTTGACTTTTGGAAGCTTTGGCAGACAGGGCATTTACTTCTAAGTTGTAGATATCCAAAATATTTCTGACTGCCTTAACTGTGCCTTGTGTTGATGAAAATAGGACTACAGGTGGCAGTATGGGTTAATGGAAAGTAACTAGCCTCTCTGATTTGGCGTGTAGAGGCTTCTCTGCTGATATGTCCTTTATGCTTCACTGATCTGGTTCTGATTGTGCTTCAGGCTTCATTAAGCCTCTTTTATCATCTTCAGGTCTTTATCTGTGTCCTTTATCCTTCTAAACATTGGATATAAGCATTAAGTCTTCAATATCATGCCTTAATCCTTTAATCTCTTTCTGATACACTTTTCTGCTTCTTCTATACAGGTATCCAGGGTTTCTGCTGAGCTGGAGGGTTTACAGGTACGATTGATGTTCATGACGCATCAATCCATCTTAGAATTCACCCTGCACGGCTTCCCATTTGTATTGATAGGTTATAGAGTCGTCACTCTGAACTGAAGTGTCACCTTCGTGACTGTGGGAAGGAATTATAGATCTAATGCCATTAAACCTGCAAACACAAGATAAACCAATTAAATAAAACCTGCGCGCGGGGTATGACTGCAACAAAGGCTTGCGAGGGTGGAGGAGCAGTGAGGAGGGAGAGTCATTGCAGTGGGAGGAGGATTGAAACCTGGCAGAGAAGCTAACCAGGGTTGAATTCAAAATATGGCGTGGAAATGAAGAAGAGTGGTTTTGCAAAACCGACAGTGGTTTTCGCGTAGCATTTGGGAGGGAAGCGGTTTTCGTCGAGAGGAACGCGATACACTTTAGCGCTCGACGCGTGGAATTTTAAAGCCACTTTTATCTCGTGGAATTAGTGCACTGCGGGGAAGGGGTCAAAAATCACACGATATCAATCGCTGACCGTCGGATCATCGATGGTAGATCAGACGGTGCAGATAGCACGTGACGGGAGGTAAGATGCACAGGGGAGGAATGTAGTGGGGCCTAGGATGATGTAGTTTTTTGTCACATAGTGGATGGGTGTTAGGGGACTAGGTGATGCGATGGTCGTAGATCCTCTCAGATCAATGGTCGGGATTAAATCACATGGTCAGGGGATCGAGGAAAATAAAAAGAACAAAGTGGAACAACTTTTTGCGATTGCGATGGCGAGGGCTATGGGTGGAGCGCGACGTAATCTCAGCCTTTGGTTCTTGTGGATTCAACAGTTGAGATCAAATCAGCGGATCAGGCCATCGGAAGACCATCGCTTGGGAAAAATACTTATGTTTTTTGCAATGCGACAAAGGGGTGTGGTCCCATGGAAAGGTAAGGAGACCGGGGGTTCGAGAGAAAAGGCTTATCGCATCGGCGGGGGAGGAAAAATCAAAGGGAGACAAGGGAATGGGAAGAAAACTCCGATTGCGATGGGGTGATGAGGCCAAGCGCCTGGTTATGGCTCCAGGTCACATGCGGAGAAAGGGGCCAAGGGCTAAGCCGAAAGGAGCTTAAGCCCTTAGTGAGAAAATGAAGACTTTCAAGGATTTTAAAGGGTTTTTTCAGGAATTTGGAGGTTCTGATAGGGGTGAAGACGGGGTTTTAAACCTTATAAATGGATTTCACAAGGCTTGAAGGGGATTTGAGGCCTTTGAGGCTAAATGGAGGGTTAAAAGATGAAAGAAGGCTTTATGAAAATGGCAGGGAAGGAGTGAAAATAGGCAGTTTCAGAGGCCTTTGGAACAACTTTATTTGGTGAATCAGCATGGTTTTAAGATGGAAAGAGCAGTGAAGATGAACCTCCAGGATAGGAAAACCAGAAGAATTCAAGGATGATATATTTTCAAGGGAATTTATTACTTGAAGGCTTGATGACAAATTTAGCCACCTGTTTGCTTGACAAATTATTGTAGGTGGCTAATAGTACATAGGTTTCCTTGTTGTTTATGTGTGTCAAACAGGTAAATTAGCTGAGTTTTATGAGTGAATTCAAGAGCATAAATCATGAAATAAATATGCTGAAAAACAGCAAAAACAAGAACAAAAACCATCACAATTGATCCATCAACACAGAGTTTTGATGGAGTTACCCCCTCTTGGGCTACATCTCCTTGGTCTAGATTCCATGGCTTGGGCCTCTATATTAGCTCAAAGGTTCAAAATTTGTTGTTTACATTCACCTACGACTCCTGAAACATGCTTCAATGAGTCTAAAATGTCCAAATATATCATAAATGACTCTTCTTGCTCCTAATTTGGTCTTCAGCTGATCTAGGCATGGCCTTCCCTCCTGGTGGCCCTAGGGTTATTTTTTCTTCAAAGTGAAAAAAACACTTCTATAATTGTTTCTTTGCCTCTGCAACATATACCAATGGATTCAGAACATGCCAATTTGCTAGGAATGACTCTTCTTGAGCCAAAATTGGTCAAAAATTGCTCCAGATATGGTCAAAACAAATTTTCCTAGGAAATCTCCTCCAAATATGGAGAAGACTCCAATTAAGGGGCACCAAATTTGGAGGTAGCTCCTAATTTAGCAGGTTCGCCAAAAATCTTGCCAAGTTAAACTCTTGTTTAATTAATGCAAATTGCAGATTAAATGGGATAAACTTGGATTAATGTGCATAAGCGCAGTTTTAATGCAATTTGCATTAGAAAATGTTTAGCGGATATTAAGTATGGATTATGGTAATTAATCCCCACACTTAATTTTTAATCTGCATTATGTTCTCCGGTACTGACTGCTTTGGTGGCTTAGTCGCATGGGGAGGAGGCTGTCCCCCTCCAAACCCCTGTTGGAGTAACCGTATCACAATAAGTAGTAGTCGGGCGCCATACATGTTAAGGACTTCCACGACGGTTCGTTGGTAAGATGTATGGTTGGCGCGGGGCAGGTCATGGGTTCGACCTCGACCCCCGTGCCTAAATTTTGTCCGAATTATATATATTCCCAGACCAAAGTTTGAAAACTTTGGTTTATAATTAAATATGCGCCCACCAAATAAATCAAACTTGGACTTTGCACTATGATAAAAATGCGCCAACTTGTAATATAGTTCGACTTTGGATATATAATAATAATGTGGACCTTTGAACCTTGATATTAATTCAGATTTCGACCAAGGTCTTTAGATTTTGGAAAATACAAATAATTCGACCATCCAATGAGTTAATTCGAACTTTGGAGAGGGTCCACCAGAGGGGGCACGTGGCAGCCCCTAATTCGACCATCCAATGAGTTAATTAAAAATTTGGAGAGGGTCCACCAGAGGGGGCATGTGGCTGCCCCTAGCTGCACCACATGTCGGCCTCTGGTTGGGTTGTCCCAAACCATATACAAAAAAAATTCTCATTCACCCTTAGGAGAAAAACTTAAAAAAAATATCACTTTCAAACCAGTTTGGTGAATCCTACTGTGACACTTGTCATAATGTCATTGGGAAAAACTGAAGAATATTCCCTAAATACACCTTGTATGATGAATGGGCTGCCATGTCATCAACCTATCACTATTCTGCAAATGTTTTAGTTGTTTAGGAAAACTAACAACACGCTCTATATTCTTCCTTTAGACTTTGTTTTCAACGAAACGAGTTGTGCCGGTTTCCTGGCGACGAGCTCTTCGTCGTCATTCAGTTTCCAATCAATTATGAGCACTTTCATTTTGAGCTTTTACACTGAGAACCTGATCATTCCTCCCCACTAGAAGCCTTTTGGACCAAAAAATTTGTCTAATTACTGATAATGTGGATGAGGGTATTGTTCCCTCACCCTTCCAGTCTCTATCCACTGAAATTTTCCCATTTTCATCAATTGGAGCTTTTCACAAAAAGTGAGTTTTTTCCTTGATTCTTGCGACCTTCTCTTGTTGTCGTTGACACCATCATGCTGCAATTCCCATGAATTTGCAGAGCAGAAATCTATTCTTGCAGAAACCATATTGTTCCTACCTTGGTCATTAATCAAAGGAAACTTAAAAATTGTCTCACCTTGCACATTGTCATCATGGTGATTCTTAACTGACCTTGCTTTTTACTTGCGTCGATTCTTGACCAAGTATCTTCGCCATTTCCATGTACCCTTTGGAAACCAAAAAAAATCATTTTTGGAAGCCATTCCTTCTTTTTCAAACTGCTTTTTCACTTTCTCTTTGACCTTTTCACTCTCTTGCACAGACATCTTGTTTCCAACACTGCTCAACACTGATGTTGACTGCTGAAAATCTATCACATCTTGTTCACCTTCTTTCAAAGGCAACCTGTTAGAGTCCTGAAAAATATCATTACAAGCATAAGAAACCCTAATGAAATCAACTTGTTCATTCAATGCATCTTTTTGAAAGGTTTGATTCAAAACATCTCTTTGTTTGATCATTAACAATGTCAAATTCTGACTTGCATTCACTATCCTCTTCATTTCTCCTGCACGTATAAGAGACAAACTTGTCTTCTTCTTATGCGCTCTTGTTGTGGACAATTTTGTCACCCCCTAGAGACAGTCTAGAGTTGCCATAGACCAGTGCCTAGGACATCTTAATATAGCAAGGAGCTCTTCATATAGTTTGGATTGTCAGTCCAAGAGTTCACTTACTATCTCTTGTTTGAACAAGGAAATTAGTTTTGAATGGGACCAATCTCTCTCAGAAGCTGATACAAAGATAAGAATAGTGTAGGGACATCATGTAAAACTCCAATACAAAGGCATCAGACAGTTAAGAGACAGCTTACTGTAAAGAGGGCCAGTTCAAATAATATATCACAGAAATCAAATATCAGGAAGTGAGTGCAGTGAGGAAACATAAAGAAGATTTTAGTTAACATGAGACTGATACCCAGATACACAACAGAACCACATAAGGGCATATTAATTTATGAATCCTTATATGAAAATGGCATTTTAAAAGCACCCTCCTCAAGTAACTAATATAGCAAAAAATATGGAAGAGATGAACATGGAACAATATATCATGACTAGGCCTATTTAAAGCGCTTGACTAATTCCAGAAAGGGCACCAACAAGGATGAATCCTTACTGCAAACTAGTGAGCCACTCGCATTCTAGAACATGATACAAGAAGATAAATAACATGAAATGGGATATTGTATTAACACATAAGAGAAATTACATACTGTGAGATACCAAAGACTAGAATCCTCATTACAGTTATAACTCCTCCTCACTGAGACCCTACGGGCTCTGAACCTTCATACAGAAATATTACAAAATGTATACAAAAGCCTTTTCACTGCACAGTTTGCTGATAGAAATCTGGAACCCTTACAATGTCTTTCTTTCTAGCCTTTATAGAGGAGATAGAGAATTCTAAAGGAGGAGGTGGATGGAAACATTTAATGATTTATTTTGAATCAGATGGCGGAAAACATTCGCGCCCATACTATGAATGACTAAACATAAATGACTGTACTTTACAATTTACTCTCAGAAATGAATGCTGAAAATGAAAATCTCCTCATAAACAAGACATAAATAATAAAATATACAAATGTTCCACCCTTTGCTGGAGGAGGGAGATCTGCAGCAATTAAACCTTGAGGTGCCTGTTTCTGTACATAGTACTTTCGGCCTTCTAATTTTGAATTTCAAATTTGAAACCTTTCCTGCTGGACAATGAATTCATAGCCTCTTCATTAATAATCTGTTGCTGCATTAATGTTTTCATCCACCCAAATTTGCCTTTTGATTTTCTCTGTAGGGTTCTACAAATTCAAATCCTCGCCTTCTTTAATGGTGGTCATATCATAGCTGCTTCCGGATCTTTCCTCACCAGTTTTCCTCCTGGAACATAGTCCTGCAATGCATCCTTGGCCTTTGTAATGGAAATGATGAATCATGGTAATTATTGGCCGTAATAAACCTGCAAAAACCGAAACCTGTCAAATAAAACCCAGCACAGAGACGGCGAACATGGTGGAGCTGATGGAAATGGTGAAGATTAAGGCATGGATGAGTAGACAAAGGCGCAGTTATAAAACAAACACACTGAAATGTGACACCTAAGTGGAATATGTGGATTGTGAAGGGGGAAGCGGATAACACGTGGGCAGATGACGAAGAGTGGTGGAAAAACGCCAACAATTTAAAGACCCAAAGGTTAAATTTTGGAGATATTACAAAGGAAAACGTGACAAAACAATGGAGTGAGAGCTTTGGAAGTGGGACCCGGAGCGCACATCGCAAATTCGAAAATGGAGAAAGTGCGATGGGGAGACAGCGACGCAACAGGAAACTGCGCTATGCGATGGATGTGACCGGATGAGCGCAGATCGCAAAAACGAAAAGTGCGATGGCGCAGAATGGCATGAACGGAAAACTGCGCTTTTGCGATGGGGCGGATCTGCGATGGGTGCGCAAATCGCAAAAATGGAAAGTGCGATGGCTCGATCGATCGCGTTGCAAACAATTGCGATGGGTAAAATGGGCCTAACCAATGAAAATGCAATCTGCGGTAATCTCCTTTAGGTGCAGCATTCGATTACATGGATGAAAGGAGGCGCGGAGCTAGTGGAGAAAGGGGCTAGGCCTTATATGATTTTCAAAAGTGGATTTTTGGCCTTTTTCAAAGTATTTCCAGCTTGGGGAAGGGCAACGATAGAGAGGAAAAAGGGGACTTTGGCCGAAATGTGAATGGAGGGGCTGATTTGTACAACATCGGCTCCATCTGGGAACGGCATGTTCGTCCTCAGACATGTCGAGAACGCGCAGACCTCAGACCCTCTTGTGTGTGAATTTTATTCTACGATCCCTTTGCTTTTTCTTCAAAACTTATCATCTTATCCATACTATTTACATTTAAAATTGAAATCACACTTATATACATCATATACATTATAATACATCAAGCCTGGTCTGCTTGAATCAGTACTGGAAGTAGGATTTAAGGAATCTTCCATTCACGGGGGCATCTAACCAGTCACCTTGTAAATTTTCCAATATAAATGTGTTTTTGCCTCCCTGTTGCACAATTTTGAATGGGCCAAACCAAAGGGGGTCAAATTTCCCGTGTTTTCCTTTCTCAGCTCTTCTGACATCCCATCTGAGAACTAGTTCCCCAATCTGAAACTTTCTATCCTTAGCGTGTTGATCAAAGATATCTTTCATTTTTTCCTGATACTCTATCAATCTCTGATTCACCTGGTTCCGTGTCTCCTCCAATTCTACCAATTGATTTATCCTTCTGACCATATCATCTGATTCTTCTTGGTTTTCTTGCATGAAACGTGCCACTGGCAACGCCAATTGCACAGGAAACACAGCTGCTCGCCCGTATACTAATTCGTAAGGGGACTTCCCTGTAGCTCTCTTGCTGGTTATTCTATTCGCCCATAGAGCAAACTTTAATTGGGAGTCCCAATTTTTCTGATTCTCACTGATTGTTTTCTTCAAGGCCCTCGCCAATGTTTTATTAGAAGATTCTGCCAGGCCATTCCCTTGCAGATAGTAGGCTGTTGAATGATTTAATACAATGTTATACTGCTGGCAGAAATTTACAAATCTGGTAGACTTGAATGCTTGTGCATTATCAGTTACAATTCTAGCAGGACAGCCAAACCTGGATATGATATTTTCCTCCATAAACTTGATTATCACAGCATCTGTAGCATTCCTGGAAGGTATGGCATCCACCCATTTTGTAAAATAATCTGTGGCTGTTAGTATCCATTTGTGTTGGCCACTTGATGGGGGATGTATTTCTCCTATGAAATCTAATCCCCATTTCTGAAATGGTGCATTTACATGTACTAGAATTAGGGGCAGAGTGGCTAATTTCTGTCTTTCTGCAAATCTTTGACACCTATCGCATGCTCTGACCCAGGCAAAAACATCTGTGAATAATTTTGGCCAGTAGAAACTAGCCTTGAGAATTTTATGAGCTGTAGCCCTCCAGCTGTAATGTCCTCCACAGATTCCTTCATGAAATTCTGTCATTATATTCTCCACTTCATTTTCTGTAAGGCACAGTAATAGTATGCCTGAAGGATCTTTCCAATATAATTGACCATTTGTAGCTATATACTTCTGTGATTTCATTCTTACAGCTCTATATTTTATCTTATCACAACTCGGAGGACAGCTAAGTGTTAAAAGATATTCAAATATTTCTTTGTACCAAGGACTAGTTAGATATTTCATATGTATCTTTTGAGTGGCCATCTCTAGTCCTTGCTGCTCTTCTCCTTTCTCAGATTCTTCATTTTCTATGATGGATAAATTAATGCCCAAGGCTTGATGATTTGATTCAGATAACATCTTAGCAAGTCCCTGTCCTTTAATCAACTTAGTAGGCCTTATGTCCAAATCATACTCCTGTATTTTTGCAATCCATCTTCCTCTTCTACCTTCGCTGTCCCCCTGAACAAGAATGTCTTTGACAGCTGCTGTGGGAACATATGCAGTAATGTGAGATTACAAAACATATACTCTAAAAGATTTAAGGGACTTTACCAGGGCATATGCCTGCTTCTCCAATATATTATATTTCAATTCAGCATCATAAAGCACTTGACTGAAGAAAGCTATAGGCTGTTCATATCCCTCTTCATTTTTCTGTAATAATACTCCAGCAATCGTATGAGGTGAAGCAAATGAAAAGATCATAAATGGCTTGTTGTAATCTGGTCCAGCTAGCACAGGAGCTTCAGCAAATGCTTGTTTTATCCTTGTGAATGCATCTCTAGACTCCTGGGACCATTTTACTTCATTCTCCTTTTTCAACATATAAGTTATATGCCTAACTATCTCAGCATAGTTAGGAATAAACCTTCTCAAAAAATTGATTCGGCCTAAAAACACCTATACTTCCTTCTTATTCCTCGGTAGAGGAATACTGTTTATTACTTCAACTCTCTTAGGGTCTATTCTCACACCATCTTTAGTTACAATGTGCCCTAAGAGTTTTCCCTCATCTAATGCAAACAAAGATTTTTGAGGATTGAGAGAAAGGTCGTACCTTCTGCATTTTTCAAAAGTTCTTCTTAAATGTTCAATATGATCATCATCATTATTTGAAAACACTGTGATATCATCAAGGTATACCACCAAAAACTTGTCCTGTTCTCCAACAAAGGTTGTGTCCATTGCCCTCTGAAAAGTAGCTCCTGCATTAATTAATCCAAATGGCATCCTAGCATACATAAAATTTCCCCATGGTGTAGTAAATGCAGTTTTCTTCTGGTCTTCTGGAAATACAGCTACCTGATTATAACCAGAAAATCCATCCATCATTTTCATTCTGGATGCTCCCACCACTTTCTGCAGGATGTGGTCCATCTTAGGCAGTGGATAATTATCTTTCAATGATGCTCTATTTAGATTCCTGAAATCCACACACAACCTTATTTCTCCGTTTTTCTTTCGAACAGGAACAAGGTTTGCTACCCATTCTGAGTACCTCAATGGCACAATTATTTTGGCCTTCAGTAGCTTCTTGACTTCTTTTTCAATGGAGGGAAGCAGCAGAGGATTTATCTGTCTGAGCTTCTGCTTATAGGGCTTGGCATCCTCCCTCAAAGGAATTTTATGTTGCATTATATTAACATCAAAAGTTTTTAGGTCCTGATAGGACCAAGCAAATACATCTTTGTAAGATTGAAACAACTTCAAATATTTTTCTTTATATTCTTCTGGGACTCTTTTAGATAATTTGACAATTTTGGGATCAGCATAAGTACCCAGATTCAAATCTCCCACTTGATCTTCTTCTGTCACTTTGTTTGGCTGCAATGGAATGTCATCTTTGTTAAATAATCTTTCTAGAGGCACCAGACCTCTAGGTATAACATTTCCTTTCAGCTGTAGCACTTTATTTCCTGCTATTCTTTCTTCCCATCTGTTTTCTGCAATATTTTCAACTTCTTCCTCCTCATTATCATCAATCTCCATATTGGAGAATTCTCCCACTGTCTCCATGAATCTCTTCATCTGTTCATCATCTTCAAATACCTGCCAATGCTTTATATTATCTGGAATAGATGGTCTGTAACGTACCTCCACTTCATATCTTAAGAGTGGATTTTGAGGAGGACGAAATGTACTGGCAGCAACAGCAAGAGAATCTGCTATTCTGTTTTGCTCCCTGGGCATGAACTGTATGTTAAATGCTGAGAAGAAATTTTCTATCATGTCCCATACTTCATTTCTATATGCTCTCAGCCGAGGGTGCTTAGTTTGACATTCATTTTTGATCTGCCTTACCACCAGCTCAGAGTCTCCCAAGACTTTTAAACATTGGATGCCCATGTTTCTGGCTGTCTGTAACCCCAATAATAGTGCTTCATATTCAGCTACATTGTTTGTAGCCTCATACTCTAATTTAAAAGACAGTGGCACCCATTTTCCTGTAGGAGAGATCAACAATACCCCAGCTCCATTGCCTTCTCTTGAGTTTGCTCCATCAAAATGCAAAGTCCAAATTTCTGATTCCTGGTCTCCTTTAGGCTGCTCAGCTTGAATTTGACCAAAGAGGGGCTCACGAACATAATTTTGATTTTCCTCTAACATCAAACATGAGAATTCTCCCTCTTTGTTATAAACTGGGGAATTCTCTGAGCAGTCAGCCTTAGTTACCATTTTAACAAATCTAGTCTCTCGGTACAACCTCCTTTCTTGACCTCCAAAGACTGGTACAGTAGCATATGTTAAATCCAATTTAATTGACCCCCCAATCTTGGTACCCCAGGACCTTGACAGTAGCATGCCAAAGCGGGCTGGGATATCAGCAACCACAATGTCCATGACCACACTCTTTGCTGGGATTTGAGCCAAATTGACCACTAAATCTTTAATCATTCCCAGGCATTTAACTCTTTTAGAATCAAATGAATATAAATCTTTGTATGGTCTTGTAATTTGCAGTCCTAGTTGTTCCATGACAGACAAAGGCATAAGATTATGGGAAGCCCCAGAATCTAACATACAATTGTGCAACAACAGGTCATGTATAACTAGAGACACGTAAAAAGGAGGAGTAGAAGGGTCTATCTCCTCGACATGTGGGCCAAAGACTACCATGGGTCTTTCTTCTTGAAGGTTTAGACTATCAGGTTCAATTGGTAATTCAGGAGGAAGCATAAAGGAAGTGACTTGAGACTGGTATACAGGCTGTTTTAGTAGCTCAGTCAGGGGGACAAGAATCTTAATCTTCTCAAGTTATTTTTGCAAATTGAAAGCAGATGGGGGTTTTTCTATCACAACTTATTTTGACTCCTTATTTTCGGCTGAAGACTTAATTTCTTTTGAAACTGGCTCAGCATTAGGAGGACTGACGATTTTTGAAGAAGAAGGAATCTGATCATTGGACTGCAAGGGAGTATTTAGAGGATTCTTACCTTTTTCTATGTTTCTCTTTGTTGCTGATTCCTTCTGAGCAGATGCTTCTTTCTGAGGTGGCTCCTCTTCTTGATCTTGAGTTCTGGTCCTCTTTCTTGAAGATCTGAGATCATATTTGACATTGAATTGTGCTTGCATGAAATCAGCAAATTGCTTACAATAATGATCAATCTCTGCTTCTTCGTCTTCGTCTTGCAATGGGCAATCCATATCATCAGTATTTGAAAAAGCCAGATTTGAATCTTCTAATCCATAAGCTGCATCTCCAGTGGAGTCATCTGCTGGTCCTTCCAGGTACAAGGGATGGGGTACCTGGTCTTGTTGTTCCTTTGCTTCTCTCGGCAATATCTGCAATGGGGGTCTTCTATACTGAGGATTGTATCCTCTGTTTGGAGCATTATAGAAATTCTTGGGAGCTGCATTTTTAGCTTCCAGTTCAAGCTTGACCATCTTCTTTATCATTTTGCTTATTTCATCCATTTTATCTGAATCTTTTTCCTGATTAGAGGTGGAAACCTCTTCTTTTCCTCTCCTCCTAGTATCTTGTTCAATTTTTCCCTTCAGTTTCCCAGTGGAGGCAAAGTTTGCTTCCAATTCCAGAGCATCTGACTGTGCATCATCTAAAGTGGCAGGTTTTCTTTCTCTCAGTGCGAAGCCAAAATCAAAATCAAAGGCTGCTATAAAAATTATCTTGGCAGCAGCTTCATGGGGCTTCATCTCAGGAGGCAGGCTCAGATATAACTTATTGAATCTTTTAATGAACTCTGTGACTCCTTCATTTTGTTTCTTCTTCATAGTATTAAACTCAGTAAGACATTGACCGTGATCTTTCTTTTCTCCCCACTTCCTAAGAAAAGTATTCTCCATAATATCCCAGGTGGTTATTGAACGGTTTCCCAATGTCTTAAACCATTTTCTGGCTTCCCCTTCCAAAGACTGCACAAACAATCTCAAGACCACGTCTAAATGTTCAACATTTAAGTTCTCTGCAAAAGAGCAGAAAGTCTCAAGATGTTTCTGAGCATCAACTTCATTTTCACCATTAAATCTTGGCAGAATCTTTAGATAGTCCTGTGGCATATCATTCAGCACTTGAGGTAAGGCCAGTGGAGCATATTTGTTCAATAGAAATGCAGGAACATTGGCCATTGGAGGAGGTGGGGGTTGTACAACAGTCTGAGATACAAATGAAGGAAGAGGAGTAGGAGGAAGTGGAGTATGAATAACAATGGGAATATATTGCACAGAAGCCTGAGGTGTGGATGGGAATAGTTCACGGTTAACAGCAGCTACTTCTGTGACCTCCTTAATTTCCTCAACCTCGGGAGAAGGATGAGAATCTTCTTCAATCCAGGTATTTCTTCTAGGTGGAGTTTCTGAGTGAAACTCGGGATTTTATATTCTGATCTCTTGAGAAGAAGAGGGCGGATAATCTTCAATGGAATAGTCAGGGTTTTCAGCACGAACTGACTTCCTCTCCTTCCAAACTCTTTTATGAATGATCTTCTTTGGGTCAGACACGTAAGGTGTTTTCGACTGAGATGTATCTGACCTCAAATGCGGCTTTCGAGAAGCCAGGACTACCAATAAAATTTATCAAATAAAGACCAGTGGAGTCGCCAAGGTGAGAGATACGCAACTCTTCAACTCTCCGTGCTCACCTGGTTAGAGAGTGAAAACAATTTGTCGAGGCCCAGGGAAACTGATATTCTTGAATTCGTTCCCCGGCAACGGCGCCAGAAAGATGTTGTGGACAATTTTGTCACCCCCTAGAGACAGTCTAGAGTTGCCATAGACCAGTGCCTAGGACATCTTAATATAGCAAGGAGCTCTTCATATAGTTTGGATTGTCAGTCCAAGAGTTCACTTACTATCTCTTGTTTGAACAAGGAAATTAGTTTTGAATGGGACCAATCTCTCTCAGAAGCTGATACAAAGATAAGAATAGTGTAGGGACATCATGTAAAACTCCAATACAAAGGCATCAGACAGTTAAGAGACAGCTTACTGTAAAGAGGGCCAGTTCAAATAATATATCACAGAAATCAAATATCAGGAAGTGAGTGCAGTGAGGAAACATAAAGAAGATTTTAGTTAACATGAGACTGATACCCAGATACACAACAGAACCACATAAGGGCATATTAATTTATGAATCCTTATATGAAAATGGCATTTTAAAAGCACCCTCCTCAAGTAACTAATATAGCAAAAAATATGGAAGAGATGAACATGGAACAATATATCATGACTAGGCCTATTTAAAGCGCTTGACTAATTCCAGAAAGGGCACCAACAAGGATGAATCCTTACTGCAAACTAGTGAGCCACTCGCATTCTAGAACATGATACAAGAAGATAAATAACATGAAATGGGATATTGTATTAACACATAAGAGAAATTACATACTGTGAGATACCAAAGACTAGAATCCTCATTACAGTTATAACTCCTCCTCACTGAGACCCTACGGGCTCTGAACCTTCATACAGAAATATTACAAAATGTATACAAAAGCCTTTTCACTGCACAGTTTGCTGATAGAAATCTGGAACCCTTACAATGTCTTTCTTTCTAGCCTTTATAGAGGAGATAGAGAATTCTAAAGGAGGAGGTGGATGGAAACATTTAATGATTTATTTTGAATCAGATGGCGGAAAACATTCGCGCCCATACTATGAATGACTAAACATAAATGACTGTACTTTACAATTTACTCTCAGAAATGAATGCTGAAAATGAAAATCTCCTCATAAACAAGACATAAATAATAAAATATACAAATGTTCCACCCTTTGCTGGAGGAGGGAGATCTGCAGCAATTAAACCTTGAGGTGCCTGTTTCTGTACATAGTACTTTCGGCCTTCTAATTTTGAATTTCAAATTTGAAACCTTTCCTGCTGGACAATGAATTCATAGCCTCTTCATTAATAATCTGTTGCTGCATTAATGTTTTCATCCACCCAAATTTGCCTTTTGATTTTCTCTGTAGGGTTCTACAAATTCAAATCCTCGCCTTCTTTAATGGTGGTCATATCATAGCTGCTTCCGGATCTTTCCTCACCAGTTTTCCTCCTGGAACATAGTCCTGCAATGCATCCTTGGCCTTTGTAATGGAAATGATGAATCATGGTAATTATTGGCCGTAATAAACCTGCAAAAACCGAAACCTGTCAAATAAAACCCAGCACAGAGACGGCGAACATGGTGGAGCTGATGGAAATGGTGAAGATTAAGGCATGGATGAGTAGACAAAGGCGCAGTTATAAAACAAACACACTGAAATGTGACACCTAAGTGGAATATGTGGATTGTGAAGGGGGAAGCGGATAACACGTGGGCAGATGACGAAGAGTGGTGGAAAAACGCCAACAATTTAAAGACCCAAAGGTTAAATTTTGGAGATATTACAAAGGAAAACGTGACAAAACAATGGAGTGAGAGCTTTGGAAGTGGGACCCGGAGCGCACATCGCAAATTCGAAAATGGAGAAAGTGCGATGGGGAGACAGCGACGCAACAGGAAACTGCGCTATGCGATGGATGTGACCGGATGAGCGCAGATCGCAAAAACGAAAAGTGCGATGGCGCAGAATGGCATGAACGGAAAACTGCGCTTTTGCGATGGGGCGGATCTGCGATGGGTGCACAAATCGCAAAAATGGAAAGAGCGATGGCGCGATCGATCGCGCTGCAAACAATTGCGACGGGTTAAATGGGCCTAACCAACGAAAATGCGATCTGCGATAAGCGCCTTTAGGTGCAGCGTTCGATTACATGGATGAAAGGAGGCACGGGGCTAGTGGAAAAAGGGGCCAGGCCCTATATGATTTCAAAAGTGGATTTTTGGCCTTTTACAATGTATTTCCGGCTCAGGAAAGGGCAACGATAAAAGGGAAAGAGGAGACGTTGGCCAAAATTTGAATGGAGGGGCCCAGGATTGTACAACACAGCTCAATATGTAATCAATACCATATTTAAACAATTGATACTTATTCTCATGGCGATGAAATACTACTTTCCTATCATAAATATAAGGACTTCCCAATACAATACCTAATATCTCAAGCGACACCACATCAAGTTCAACTTCATCAAGAAAGTTTGAATTGATGGAGAATATTAGTATGAACTTCCTTGTAACCTATAAGTTTTCATTCTTGCATATCAACCCTAAAGGATAAGGTCTTGTATGTCTAGTAGTTTCAAGGTTTAGCTGCTTAACCAAGTCTTCGAAAATCAGATTAGCTTGTGACCCACTATCAAAAAGTGTGTCAATCTTGGTATGTTTAGAGACAACTATAATATGGGAAAGTTTTATTCTTGTATCTTCATCTTGAGTGAAATTTGAAAATTTTGAAGAAATAGTGCTTGCTATGTTCTTACCTTTCGAACCCATGGCTATAATATTTGTCTCATCTCCTAAATCTGACCCTAAGTCATGTTCAATTATAGCAATAGTTTTCCCCTTTTATTTGGCTTTCATTTTGTTTGGCTTCAACTCTGGATGAAGTTGCCAACAATGTTCTTCATCATGGCCATTCTTCAAACAATGTTTACATGTGAGTTTCTCTTTCTCTCTCTTGACAGAGTTATTTCTCTTTCCTCTTCCATAAAACTTGCCCTTTCCTTTACCCTCATTATCACTTTTCTCATCTATATTCGGTTTCCTTCTTGCTTCTAAATGTGTGTCTTGAACACAGACCTCATCTATGTTTATGGGATTAAACATGAGAATAGTGTGCCTAAGGTAACTGTGCAAACCCCCAATATACTTTAACAGAGTTTCTTGAGAATATAAATTAATACCTAAAATAAGAGCTCTTCTCCTAAATTCATGTATATAATCTAGCACACTTTGCCCTTTCAACTGTCTAAAATTTTTCCAATCCATAATGGCCTTTTGCATGTAAGATAATGGATAGAATTGAATTTTAATGGCAGCAATAAATATTGACCAAGACATAGATATCTTACCGTAGTTTTTAATCTCTTCTTGAGTCCTTGCTTCCCACCATACAAGTGCAGATCCTTCCATCCTCAAAGAAGCCAATTGAATATTTATGTCATCTTCATGAAGGTTCTGAATTCTACAATAGACCTCTAATTGATGTATCCAATTGTCCAAACTTTCTACATTTACCTCGCCATTATACATTGGAGGCTCAAATTTGACATTAAGTTTGAGTAAGGGTTTTTTCCCACTTGTGGCCTTTGAGTGAGTATGAGTGGTTTTTGTGGTGGAAGTGGAAGATGATGCTAATGGAGAAGATGAAGATGATGAAGATGGTGGAGATGGAGGTGGCTTTCCTCCACTACCCTTTGAACTCTTCTCTTCATCCTTCTTATCATCTGAAGTTCCTTCTCCATGTGGAGGCTTAGAACCTTCTCCTGCCATCCCAGCAGTAAATGAATCAAACATAATTTTAACCATCCCCTTCATGTCATTGAAGTCTCTCTTGACATCATCCTCTTCTAAATGACCTCCAGTTTCTCCAACACCTAACATGATGGCTATGGATTCAAGCCTAGCTTCTGGTGCTTGTACCTCTTTAATATCAACTTCTTGAGACAAAAATTGAGGTACTTAAAGTGCAGCTATGAGTGGAACTTTGGGTGAATATGGTGCCCTTGTGGCAATTACATGGGAGAGTTGGCCCCCTCCAAACCCCTGTCGGAGTAATCGTATCACAATAAGTAGTTGTCGGGCACCATACATGTTAAGGACTTCCGCGATGGTTCATTGGTAAGATGTATGGTTGGCGCGGGGTAGGTTGTGGGTTTGACCCCGATCCCCGCACATAAATTTTGTCCAAATTATATATATGCCCAGACCAAATTTTGAAAACTTTGGTTTATAATTAAATATGCGCCCACCAAATAAATTAAACTTTGACTTTGTAATATGATAAAATTGCGCCAACCTGTAATATAGTTTGAATTTGGATATATAATAATAATGCGGACCTTTGAACCTTGATATTAATTCGGATTGCGATCAAAGTCTTCGGACTTTGGAAAATACAAAAAAATCGACCATCCAATGAGTTAATTCAAATTTTGGAGAGGGTCCATCAAAGGGGGCACGTGGTGGCCCCTGGCTGCACCACGTGTCGGTCTCTCGTTGGGTTGTCCCAAACCATATACTAAAAAAATTCACATTCACCCTTAGGAGCAAAGCTTAAAAAAAAGTTTACTTTCAAACCAATTCGGTGAATCTTGATGTGACACTTGTCACAGTGTCGTTGGGAAAAATTGAAGAATATTCCTTGAATATACCCTGTATGCTGACTGGGCTGCCATGTCATCAACCTGTCATTGTTCTGCAAATTTTTTAGTTGTTTAGGAAAACGAACAATAGGCTCTGTCTTCTCCATCCGAACTCCGTTTTCGATGAAATGAGTTGCGCCGGATTCTTGGCAACGAGCTCTTCGCTGTCATTCAGTTTCCAATAAATTATGAGCAATTTTATTTTTGAGCTTTTACACTGAGAACTTGATCAATTATTAACCTTGGGAATTATACAATCAATTGGAGGTAAACTCCCAAACAATAAGGTCCTAATTCCTCAGGATTTGCGCAAGGAAATAGGGGCTCAAGTAGAGGAAAAATTTGACTAAGTCTGACTTAGAGCTTCTCAATGAGCAGAGAGATAGGTTATTCACTTGCAGTTGAGCTCAGATTGAGCTAGCAATTGTAATTCATCTCTATTCATCATATTAATGATAGCAAGTATAAAGAGTTTTTAATAGTTTCTTTTCCCTGGAAAAGTGTTGTGTTCATGTGTGTTAATTATCATTACATGTTTGTGATTTATGTCCTTAATTATGAATTGAATTACCCAGAGGAGCAGGGGTCTATTCCTGAGCTCTGGGCACCTAAAATGAACTTTCAATTCTTTGAAATGAAAGAGTAGGGTTAGGCATCTTACCTGCAACTAACGAATCTCGATTCAAATGGTCGGTTTTTCCACTACAATCGTCGCAAGATTTAGGGCCTTCTTGCCTCTCCACATTCACCACAACTACACTTGAAAATGAGTGAGTTTGGAGGGAAAATGCCTTATTAAAAGAGAAACCCTTGATTTTTCTTTCGCCTGCTGTGGCCAAACTGTAGCTCAGTTGACAAACCGTTTGTACCATTGGAAAGCTCTCACCAAGCCCTCAAATGGGTATTTGTTAGTTTTTCATGATCTGATACTTCACCAAGACACATTTTGTCCAAGAATGATCACTTCACTGCTCCTCAAAATCGAATTTCTTCACTTGCAACACTTGTACTTGGGGCACCACTTTGCCTCCATATTTGTCCATGCTCGTGTCAATTTTCGTTGTGAGTAACCATCGTGTACTCATGTCTTTATGGTCCCCACCAGACCTTTTCTTTGTGGCAGCATCATCGAGTCGCCCTTGTTTAGAGCATCCGAGTTGAGTCATCATCGCATCCAAGGAGTTTATCCCGAGTCCCTTTGTATCCCGCTATAGTCCTCCATCCTTCATTGCTTGGTTTCTCTCTTGTGTCGCACATTATGGCCTTCAGTCCTACTGTCCCTTATCCCATTTGATATTGTGTCAGTCACTGCCAGGTCATCCATGCCCTTTATGCTCTAATAAGGGAAGTCGTCTGTCCGCTACTTAGTACCCCCAATTCATCATCATCCCTGGTGTTAGTTTGTCAGTCACTCTACTCTTTTCTCTCGTGCCTTAGTTTAGGATCCCTTATTGCCTCACCTATGATGGACCTCCTTCTGTCGACATCAGATCATTCATTCCAGAAGACAGGTCTAGAGGGCAATGTACCTTGGTTCCATCTTCCACTCTTGTTCGGTGCCTCGAATCAGGCAAAGGGACTCCTTATTTCCCTTTGACTTGATTGTTTCTTAGCTCCAACTCCTTACAGCATGATCAAGATCAGTATACTTGATGGTTCAATGATGCAACAGATTGTACAGGTGATGCTAGGGGGTGTGTGAGATGTTTCAAACCTCATGAGGGGGTGGCCCTTTAAGTAGCCCCCCACGTGCCCGGATGACCTCTTCATTACAGCCTTTGATGCAGCTCCATAGATTTGATGTTGTCGGCCTCAGCCGCTTGCAGCACCTTTTAGTTTGCATGTATCAGTTAGATTTTCAGAGCTCTTTCCTATTTATAGGGGCACTTTGGTTGTATTTATATCTCACGTACTCAGATATTATTGTATAAGTCCTGGTTGTTATCCTAGGCATAGTATGTATGTGGGATTCATTATCAGGTTTTTATCTGGCTCATGTTTATGCCAGCATGTACTATATAGTTCAGTCCCTTGTTTACTGGATGCATTATTCTTTGTACTTTGTCTCAGAGGGCATAGGTATGCCTTCCCTGCCACCTATAGCACATGTACTCACTCATTAAAGAGACTTGTTTCACCTGTAAGTCTCGCCTCCTCAAGGTCTAGTCCTCTAGTGCTTTGGTCTACCTTATATTTCTCTCTCTCTGACTTCCCTTCGGTGTCTAGTGATTGAGTTCTTACAACGTACTTCGGTCATATGATTAGCTCCTAATGCTCACACACTAGGGGGCAATCTGTTATACCATTTTTTGGTCATCTAACCTATTACTATTAGATGGACCAAAGTACACGATGTAAGACCAATTTACCCTAAGTAAAATTGCTTTCACTATGAAAAATAACTTAGTAATCCTTATTTATTAAGTTGTTTATGGTCTAAACAGGAAACCCCATGAGGAAATATTAAATAAATCCACATTTGGTTGATTTTCCTCAAGCAATAATTAGTTAAACAAAAGTTTAATTAATATTCCTGGTCATATTTAAGCCAAAATAGGAAAATTAATTAGATAAATCATTATTTATCTTATTATTTTCTAGGAATAATTATTTAAATAATATTCCTTGTTAAATTGACTAAATCATTTATAACTAATTAAATAAATCATTATTTATCTAATTATTACTCAACCACATCCTTAAAATAATAAATAAATCATTTATTTATTTATTATTTACAAATAGAGGGATTTGACCAAAGTCAAATTCTTTTTTCCCTCCAATAAATATAATAAAATATTCCATAAAAGTTGGATCTTGATTTGGTTAATAATATTTTAATTATGCACCAATATCTAGACTAACTCAATATTTTGTTATAAATAGAAGGATTTTTCCATTCACTCACTACCTTTTGTTGCCTAAAGATCACTCTGGATCTATACTTTTGGTCTGACTTTGATCCTCCATCATTGTCATATTTTGCTACCATTTTTCTTATGAGCTCCCTTTGAGTTCCATTTTTTGTCTGGGTTTTCTACACCATCAAGAGAGAGGGATTTTAGATCTGAAGTGTTGAGGACTTACAAGAACCCATTCCATTGAGGGGGACTGGTAACATCTTTCTATGTTCCCTTCATAGGTGTCAAAAAATACAAAAAATTCTTTAAAACATTCTTGTCTTGTCTATTGGATGCATGGAGAAACTCTTACTTTTATTTATTGCTTAATGTATTTTTCTGCATAGATCTAGATTTTGCAGCATTTATCTTGGTCAACTAATTGTAGATCTAAAGAAATTGGCAGCCATATTTGCTGTTAGGGCTTTTTTTATGCACAACTAAAGTGAGCCTTTTTCGTACGCTTGCGATTAAGATTCATACTAACAACTGGCGACTCCACAAGGGTTTACGATTACGACCTCTATTGTTTTTTAGATCCCTTCATATCCAGCTGGTTCAAACCCTAGGATTTCTCTTCAGTTTCTTGTTTTTATTTTCTTGATGTTTTTTTTAACCTATAAAACCCTAAAAAATTGAAAATTCTAACTTCCATGTGTTTTGGGACCTATTGTGCAGGTGACAGGCATCAGCCGCAGCTAAGACAACAAACTTTTTTGAAACTAGCTCCTGAGAGTGCCAGAAGTGCAAGTCACACTTTTTGGGCCAAAACCTGTGACCTAAACCTCTAGGGCACACAAAACAGGACAAAACCTGTGACCTCTGCAAAAAACAGGTCAGAAACTGCGACCTGAACTTTTTGCGGGAATTTTTCTGAGATTTTTTTGGGTTTGTCTAGGCCTCTGTTCAGGGTTTTCTGACCTCCGTCTCTACCCGTTTTGGACCTGTACTTGTTATGTTTGTAGGTTTTAACCCTGAATAGAAATTATCTACACATGAATCTTATAATAGAAAATAAACAATAGCGAGAGCCTAAAACATAAAACAGATAAACAAAGAGATTTTCCCCTGGATCCCAAATTGGGACGACCAGCTTGATATTTCATTATATTACTTTTAGTGTTAGAACACATATATATACATGCCAAAGCATACATAAACCCTAATCCATTAACCCTGGATTAGAACATAACCATAGTTCCCTTGACCGGATCTACAAAAATACCAGGGGCCGAAAACCATCGTACCCCAGAACCATGCACAAAACCATGGGCGCGAACTGCCCACTGGAAATTATGGAACAAAAAATAACATTATCCCACTTGTTGTTTTCTTTCCGTAGGGGGCCACAGGAGAGCTTAGTCATTGGCCCAATTCTTCAACACCCATTGTTTCTCTACACCAAGAGAACTTCTGAGTGCTCACAGACTTCGTCAATGCATCTGCAACATTCTTCAAAGTGTCCACCTTTACCAATAACACCCTTTTAGCCTCAACCATATCTCTAACAAAGTGATATTGAACATCAATGTGCTTTGTCTTTGAATGATAAGCAGGGTTCTTAGCCAATAAAATTGCACTTTGGCTATCACAGTATATCCTTATAGCTTGCTGTACCAACCCCATACTTGAACACAATCTTTGCAACCAAACTGCTTCCTTGCTTGCATGAGTGGCTGCTATGTATTCTGCCTCTGTAGTTGAAAGAGCCACTACAGACTGTCTTTTACTCATCCAACTGACTGCACCTCCAAATAGGCTAAACACATACCCACTTGTAGATCTTCTTTGGTCCGGATCTCCAGCCCAGTCTGCATCAACAAAACCACGAATGTCCAACATTCTTTCCAATCCTGGTCTTCCCTGGTAGCACAAGCCATAATCACTAGTGCCACGTAAATATTTGAAAACCCGCTTCACTGCTGTCCAATGCTCCTTCCCTGGGTTTGACATAAACCTGCTCAATACTCCCACTGCATGTGCAATGTCTGGTCTAGTACAGACCATTGCATACATCAGGCTACCCACTGCACTTGCATATGGAACACGGGACATATACTCCTCTTCTTCTTGTATCTTGGGACACTGTTCAGCAGACAGCTTTACACCTACAGGAATAGGAACATTCACCGGTTTACTATCCTGCATATTGAACCTCTGCAATATAGTCTCGACATACTTCCTCTGGTTTAACCAGAGCTTCCTCTTTGCCCGATCTCTCTTAATTTCCATGCCCAAAATATAGTTTCCAGCACCCAGATCCTTCATGTCGAATTTTGGACAATGGGCTAATTTCTTAAATCTGATAATTTCTTTTTCATTTCCAATCAAAAACATATCATCCACATACAAGACCAAATAAATAACACGGTCACCAATTAATTTAAAATAAACACAGTGATCCTCCTTGCTTCTGGTGAAGCCAAGTCCCCGGATATAGGTATCAAATTTCTGATACCACATCCTTGGTGACTGTTTTAACCCATACAGAGACTTCTTCAACCTGCATACTAGTTCTTTCTTACCCTTCACCATAAAGCCTTCAGGTTGCTTCATGTAGATCTCCTCTTCTAGATCCTCGTGAAGAAATGTTGTCTTCACATCCATCTGTTCTATCTCAAAATCAAATGTAGTAGCAACAGATAAAAGTAATCTAATAGAAGTAACTTTGGTAACAAGAGAAAAAATATCACCAAAATCAATTCCCAGCACCTGGGAATAACCTTTTGCTACCAACCGAGCTTTGTATTTCTCCACCTTGCCTTCTACATTCATCTTCTTCTTAAACACCCATTTTGTCCCGATGGGCTTCCTTCCAGCCAGCAACTCCACCAGATCCCATGCCTCATTTTTGTGCAAGGATGCCATTTCATCAACCATGGCCTCCTTCCAGAGTTTTCCATCCTCTGAATCTACTCCCTCCTTGACATTTTTGGGATCATCATTAGTTACAGTTAAGGAAAAACCTGAATAGAAAGCAGATGGACTATACCTTTTTGGTTGCCTTCTTTCCCGAACTGATCTTCTCATAGCTAGAGTTTGTGGCTCTTCCTCTTCTGAATCTTCTTCTGCTGTAGAGTCTGATTCATACTCCTTTAGCTCAAACTCTATCTTCTCAGCTTCCTTTGGTATGACTTCATGTTTAACAACATCTTTCACCTCTCTAAACACCACATCTCGGCTGTACACAACCTTCCTTGTTTCCGGGTTCCAAAGCTTGTAACCTTTTAAACCATCCTTATACCTAATAAAGATGCACTTTCCATTTATTATCCAACTGTCCTTTTTCGTTGAACATGTACATATGCATCACATCCAAATACCCTTAGATGTGAAAGAGATTTTTACTGGGCCTATACTCCCTGTGTGGGTCTTTATCCTTAACAGATGAAGGTGATCTCGTTAACCAGATAGCATGCGCTTCCATCGCTCTCGTGCCTGTAATTTGTCCTAACCCTGTGACTCATGAGATGCTTCTTGCCTTTTCCATCATATGTTCATTCTTTCCCAGAAATCCATTTTGCTAAGGTGTATGGAGTGTCTATATTGCATATACCACACTTCTCAATGTATCCTTAAATTCTTCAACTCCCCACCATTATCCGTCCTCAATGCCTTTATCTTCTTCTCTGTCTGGTTTTCCACCAGAGCCTTAAATTCTTTAAATTTGTCAAAGACTTCAGATTTCTTCCTCAAGAAATATATCCATGTATTCCTTGAGAAGTCATTCATGAATGAAACATAGTACACAGACTTTCCCAGTGATGGAACTGACACAGGCCCAAACACATCACTGTGCACAAGTTCTAATATCTTGTTCGCCCTCTTAGCACCAGAAGGAAAACTCACCCGATTCTTCTTCCCATATACACAATGTTCACAGAAATCGAAATCCAGAGAGAAATTAGACATACCTTCTACCATACCATTTCTATGCAGTATCCGAAGGCCCTTCTCTCCAATATGTCCAAGACTTTGATGCCATAGCATGGTCTTTTCTCCAGAGACAGCTAGGCTTTCCACTCCACTTTCAGGAGCCTCGAACGTTTCACCCATCATTTGTCAAGCTTTTGTAGCTTGTCTGGGTAGTTCCGCCACTGAAACTCCCCCCATTAATACCAGTGCTCCCCGAACCATCTTGCAGGCATCTTTCTCGAACACTGTTTTTACACCTGCATCATCCATCTTGCTTACAGAAATCAGATTTCTGGCCAATGCAGGAATATGCAGAACACCAGGAAGTGTTCTAATCCTTCCACCTTGCAGCTTCAGCTTGACCTTTCCACATCTGACGATTCTGGCCTTCCTATCATCCCCTAGGAAGACATCACCACCATCATATTTCTCATACTTGCAGAACCACTCCCGATGGGGAGTGAAGTGAAAGGATGCAGCTAAGTCAATCAACCATGACTCATGATCTACATTTGTATTTGAAGAAGAAGTCAAATACACATCCCCACCTTCATCCAAGGTGGTTTTTGCCTCTGCAGAAGGAGCATCATCAGATCCCTTTCCTTTCTCAGGAGTTTTAGATCTACACTCCCTTTTGTAGTGCCCTTCCTTTTTGCATTTCCAGCATATCTTTACAAACTTTGCAGGAGATTTAAATCTCCCTCTAGATTTATATCTCCCACTCAAAACCTTATTCTTGTTTCTGTTTTGGGACCTTCCTCGTACAGATAAGGCATCTCCATTCTGGCCCTCCATATTTCTTTGTCTCATTTCCTCCGACAGCAAGGCTGAGACAATGTCATCAAAATTCAAGGTAGTTGTATTGCTACCTATTGCAATAACCAAACTGTCCCATGAGTCTGGTAGAGAACACAACAAACTGATGCACTTATTTTCATCTGAGATTTTAATATCAACAGATGACATCTGACTTACCACAGTATTGAAGGCGTTCAAATGCTCTGTCACCAGGTCTCCATCCTTCATCCTCATGTTATACAGTTTTTTCCGTAGGAACAACTTATTCACCAAAGACTTAGATTGGTACAAAGTCCCAAGTTTTTCCCACAAATTCTTCATCGTAGCTTTCCCAGATACATTCAACAATACCGAATCTAAGACACACAACCGTATTGTGCTCTTAGCCTTCCGATCCAGTTTCTTCCAGTCTTCATCTGACATTGTCGTTGGTTTAGTACCTGGATCTACAGTGATCCACTGATCTTTATCCACCAGCAGATCCTCCATCTTGAGCTTCCACAACTCAAAACTTTGACCATTAAATTTCTCAATCTCTATCTTTCCATCGCTCGCCATCTTCTTTCACCGCAAGAATCCATCCCACAGATCTCCCACTGAACAGGGTCTACCTCAGGCTCGAGAAAAAAACCCTCAGCAGCAAAGGCGTCCCCTTGAAGCCGAAACAGCTCTGATACCAAATGTAGGTTTTAACCCTGAATAGAAATTATCTACACACGAATCTTATAACAAAAAATAAACAATAGCGAGAGCATAAAATATAAAACAGATAAACACAGAGATTTTTCCCTGGATCCCAAATCGGGACGACTAGCTTGATATTTTATATTCCTTTTAGTGTTACAACACATATATATACATGCCGAAGCATACATAAACCATAATCTGTTAACCCTAGATTAGAATATAATTGTAGTTCCCTTGACCGGATCTACAAAAATACCAGTGGACAAAAACCATTGTACCCCAAAACCATGTGCAAAACCATGGGTGTGGACAACCCACTGGAAATTAGTCATGGAAAGAATATAACACATACCCAACAATTTTTTACTCATCAAAGTGGGAACCTAGCCCCCTAGGGCTTCAATACCCTCCACCTTTCATGGAAGAGTTTTAGCTACTGCAAGTCGTCTGAAATTTCAGTGTGTTCAGCCATTTTTCAAATCTGATCTCTTACCTTTAGATCCACTTCAGATTGGTTATTTATCCATCCAAAACACCTCCTTTTAGTTTTGTTTGGGTCTTCCTCTAGGGTCCCCTCCGCTTCCCTCCAGGTTGTATCCTTTCGCCACCTCATTTACAACAATTTTCCCTTTGATTTTTTGTTGTTTTTCTGCACCTATTTCTAGCAGATTTGACCTTTAGATCTTTGTCCCTCTCGAAATTAGATCTATTCCCACCTACAAACTAGTTGTTGAGAGGCCCACCTCCTTGGGTTTAGATTAATACATAATTAGATGTTTATTTTTTGTTATTTTAGTTTCATATACTGTTATCTCAAGGTTTATTTACAATTATGCAACACACTTTTTGTTTTTCTCTACAAACGTTTGGGTTTAAAAATTAAAATTTACACACTTAACACACACACCCTAAGCGAAGAAGAGCCTGTTTAACACCGCCAGGAAAAGACTTTAACATTGTAATCAATTGATCCTGCACCTCTTTGCCCTTGTTTTGACATTGTAACTAGTTGGTCCTGCACTTCTTTGCCCTTGTTGGTCTCTCTTCCCTTTGTGTTGTGTTTGTGCTTTCATCATTAAACCGCCAAGGCATTTATCCCGGAGACTTCTTGGCCTTCATCCTCAGTTTCCGGTAGGAAGACTTACTCCTCCGCAGAGGATTCGAGTTAGTCCTCCACCGAGTTCGTACTCTGACTCCTCTTCTGGCTCATTGGGTTCCCCTTCTGGTTCCATCCCCGGTTCTCCCCCTATCACCTTCACCGTGTCTAGTTCGAGACCTAACGCTAGTGGTAGCCTCGACCCTAATGTTGGGAATACTACTAGTGGGACCGCAACAGGAACTATCCTGGTTGCTCCCTTGCTCTCCTATGTGGCAGGCCTCAGTATTCCCGATTTTAACTAGTTGATCAGTGACCCTATACGCCATGACGCTGGTTGGCCTGCTATGCCAACCAAGATCCTTTCCGACATCCCCAATTTTGAAGGTCTTGCTAGAGAAGATCCTACAAACCATGTTTGATCTTTCCACATGTGGTGTTCATCTAACTCCATTACCGATGACTCTGTCCATCTTCAATTGTTCCAACGTACGATTATTGTTGAAGCTTCTAAGTGGTATGTTGATCAGGTCTCCTCCTCTCATACCACCTTTGCGACTCTTGCCCAGGATTTTATGTCTTATTTTGAGATTCCCCTTCATTATGACACTGGTACTGAACTTTTGACTTCTTTTCATCAATCGTCTGTGACCTGCTTATCTGATCATGTCCAGGAATGGTGGAGAAGAAAGAGCCTATGTCGAGCCCCTACCTTCGAAGACCGTGTCTACATGGACTGGTTCCTTAGATCCCTTTTGCCTGCTATCAGCAAAGATGTCGCATCACATTTCCCTCAAAACGAAGAAGCTGCTCTCCAGATTGCGTTAAAATATGACCTGATCTACCCTCAGTTGGGTTATGTTTATACCGTCTTACCTGATCTCCCTAGACCCGGTGGTGCCAACACACCAGGGGCATCTCATGCCACCGACGATATCTTTGGAGCTCTTTCTCATCCATATGCTCAGCCTCCCATGGGCTATGGTTTCCCTTAGGCAGGGGCCAACACCTCCAACACTTTTCCCCCTCCCGGTAGCATGTATCCAGGATACGGCATGCCTCCTCCTTTTGCCCAACCTATTTGCCACAATGTTACCCAACCTCCTTATTATCCGTATCCATAGCCTGGTGCTCCAGCTCCTCAAGCATTAGCACTCCCACCCCCCTTTCCTTCTCAACCCCCGCAACAACAGCCACTGCCCCCTCAAGGGCAGGGATATGCACAGCAGGGCACAAATAATCCTCCTACTTCCAAAAAGAAGAGGAAAGGTACTCAAAATAAATTTTCCCCCGATAATCCTGGACCTAATCCCTAAGGTAATGCACCTCACACTGTGAACCAGCAACAGGGCACTCAACCCAAGCAGGACAGGCCTGTTCGCACGAATAAGCCTTATTCATGCTATGGTGGATATGGTCATTTCACATACAATTGTCCTCTTTTACCACAAATGCGGTAGATGTGGGAGACTCAAGTAGCATCGCGAGGACAACAAGCCTCCCCTTTCATCCCTCCTAATGCTGCACCTAGTCAGTCGGTTGTGTTTACTAATCCTTTCCCTCAGCAAGGATTCATGGCTACGCAACCATCTGAAGGTCAAACAGCCACTCAACCTCCTTCATATGGTACCTCTTATTACCAGATTCTCATGATGAACTCTGACCAACCCATTACCATTGACCTCAACCTTCAGGCTTGGTCCTGTCAGTACAACAAGCCTCCTGCTACGTCTGCCCTCGAGCCCCATTCTTCAGGTTCTACAGAGCTTCTTTCGACAACCAATGGTCCTTTACAGATCCCTTAGCCTAAGGCAGAGGTTCATACCAAGATCCCTAAGGGACCATTACGCTGAAACGCTGCTTCTGGAAAAGCTGCCCATTCGTATAGTATAGTAGATGATTTGCCGCAATCTCTTGCTACCATCTCAATGCTGGAACTCCTCCAGTCGTTCCCTTCACAACGAAAAGCCCTACTATCTGCCATTGGCACTGTAGATCCTTCATATGATCATTTGATCATCTTTGATGTTGATCGGTCAGAACATCCTCCCCTTCCTGCTTCCGTCCCTTCCAAATCCCCGTCAGGATCCGGAATGCCAACGTCTCCCTTTGTATCACTGATGAGGGGGCATCCACCTGTGTGATGTCTGCTTTGGTTTGGAAGCAACTCGGATCACCTGAGTTGGACCCTTCCACTCTCACCCTTCGAGCGTGGGACGACCACTCCTCCAAGCCCATTGGCATGTTTCGCAATTGTCCTATTACTCTTGCGGGCAAGACTGTTTGCGTTGACGTAGAATTCATCGATGCACCCTTAGATTACAACATTCTATCGGGTCATAGCTACACCTATAGAACGTTTGTTGCAAGATGAATATGAAGAAGCAGAGATTGACCATTACTGCAAGCAATTTGCTGATTTCATGGAAGCACAATTCAACGTCAAATATGATCTTAGATCCTCAAGGAAGAGGACCCGAACCCAGGAGCAAGAGGAAGAGCAGCCTCGAGAGGAAACATCGGCTCAGAAGGCATCAGCAGCAAAGAGGTGTATAAAAAAAGGTAAGAATCTTCTGAATACCCCCTTGCAGTCTAATGATCAAGTTCCCTCCTCTTCTATACCAGTTGACCCCCCTAATGCTGAGCCAGTGTCAAAACAAGTCAAGTCTTCAGTTGAAAATAGGGAGTCCAAAGAAGTAGCGCTAGAAAAGCCCACGTCTGCTTTCAATTTGCAAAAAGAGCTTGAGAAGATTAAGATTCCTGTTCCTCTGACTGAATTATTAAAACAGCCTGCATATCAGTTTCAAGTTACCTCTTTCATTCTTCCTCCTGAACTACCCATCGCACCTGATAGTTTAAATCTGCAAGAAGAGAGACCGATGGTAGTCTTTGGCCCACATGTCGAGGAGATAGATCCTTCTACTCCTCCCTTTTACGTGTCCCTAGTTGTCCATGATCTGCTGCTACACAACTGTATGTTAGATTCTGGGGCTTCCCATAATCTTATGCCTTTGTCTGTCATGGAGCAACTAGGGTTGCAAATTACAAGACCATATAAAGATTTATATTCATTTGATTCTAAAAGGGTTAAATGCTTGGGAATGATTAAAGATTTAGTGGTCAATCTAGCTCAAATCCCAGCAAAAAGTGTGGTCATGGACATCGTGGTTGCCGATATCCCAGCCTGATTTGGCATGTTGTTGTCAAGGTCCTGGGGTACCAAGATTGGGGGGTCAATCAAATTGGATCTAACATATGCTATTGTCCCAGTATTTGGAGGTCAAGAAAGGAGGTTATACAGGGAGACTAGATTTATCAAAATGGTAACCAGGGCTGACTGCTCAGATAATTCTCAAATTTATAACAAAGAAGGGGACTTTTCATGTTTTATGTTGGAAGAAAATCAGGATTACGCACATGAGACCCTTTTTGGTCAGGTTCAGGCTGAGCAGCCTAAAGAAGAGCAAGAATCGGGAATATGGACTTTGCAGTTTGATGGAGCTAATTCAAGGGAGGGTAATGGAGCAGGAGTGTTGTTGATTTCCCCTGCAAGAAAATGGGTGCCACTGTCTTTTAAATTGGAATATGAAGCTACAAACAACGTGGCTGAGTATGAGGCGTTATTGCTGGGGCTGCAGACAGCCAGAAACATGGGCATCCGCTGTCTAAAAGTGTTTGGAGATTCTGAGCTAGTCGTAAGGCAGATTAAAAACGAATGTCAAACTAAGCACCCTCGGCTCAGAGCATATAGAAATGAAGTATGGGACATGATAGAAAACTTCTTTTCAGCATTTAACGTACAGTTCATGCCCCGGGAGCAAAACAGAATAGCAGATTCTCTTGCAGTAGCTGCCAGTACTTTCCGTCCTCCTCAGAACCCACTCCTAAGATATGAGGTGGAGGTACGTTACAGACCATCCATTCCAGACAATATAAAGCATTGGCAGGTATTCGAAGATGATGAACAGATGAAAAGATTTATAGAGACTGTGGGAGAATTCTCCAATATAGAGATTGATGATAATGGAGAAGAAGAAGTTGAAAATATTGTTGAAAATAAATGGGAAGAAAGAATAGCAGGTAGCAAAGTGCTGCAGCTAAAGGGTAATGTCATACCCAGAGGGTTGGTACCACTAGAGAAGTTGTTCAACAAAGATGATGTACCCGTGCAGCCAAATAAAATAGTGGAAGATAGTCAAGTAGAAGATTTGAATCTGGGTACTTCCACTGATCCCAAAATTGTTAAATTGTCCAAAAAGATCCCAGAAGAATACAAAGAAAAGTATTTGAAGTTATTTCAATCTTACAAGGATGTTTTTGCTTGGTCCTATGAGGACCTGAAAACTTTTGATGTAAATATTATACAGCATAAGATTCCGTTGAGGGAAGACGCAAAGCCATACAAATAGAAGCTCAGGCAAATAAATCCTTTACTTCTTCCTTCTATTGAAAAAGAAATCAAGAAGCTGTTGAAAGCCAAGATAATCGTGCCACTAAGGTACTCAGAATGGATAGCGAACCTTGTTCCTGTTAGAAAGAAGAATGGAGAAATAAGGCTGTGCGTGGACTTCAGAAATTTGAATAGAGCATCTCTCAAAGACAATTACCCACTGCCTAAAATGGACCATATCCTGCAGAAAGTGGTGGGAGCATCCAGAATGTCAATGATGGATGGCTTTTCGGGCTACAATCAGGTAGCTGTTTTCCCAGAAGACCAGAAGAAGATTGCATTCACCACGCCATGGGGAACCTTTATGTATGCGAGGATGCCATTCGGATTGATTAATGCAGGAGCTACTTTTCAAAGGGCAATGGACATAGCCTTTATTGGAGAACAGGACAAGTTCTTGGTGGTATATCTTGATGATATCACGGTATTCTCGAAGAATGATGATGAGCATATTGTGCATTTGAGAAGAACTTTCGAAAAATGCAGGAGGTACGGCCTTTCTCTTAATCCCCAAAAATCTTTGTTTGCATTAGACGAAGGAAAACTCTTAGGACATATCGTGACTAAGGATGGTATAAAAATTGATCCTAAGAGAGTTGAAGTGATAAACAGCATTCCTTTGCCAAGAAATAAGAAAGAAGTACAGGTGTTTTTGGGGCGAATAAATTTTTTGAGAAGATTTATCCCTAACTATGCAGAGATAGTTAGGCACATTACCAATATGCTGAAAAAGGAAAATGAAGTAAAATGGTCTCAGGAGTCTAGAGATGCATTCACAAGGATAAAACAGGCATTTTCTGAAGCTCCTGTATTAGCAGGACCAGATTATAGTAAGCCATTTATGGTATTCTCATTTGCTTCACCTCATACCATTGCTGGAGTATTATTGCAGAAAAATGAAGAGGGATATGAACAGCCAATAGCATTCTTCAGTCAGGTGCTATACGATGCTGAATTGAAGTATAATATACTGGAGAAGCAGGCATATGCCCTGGTAAAGTCCCTTAAAGCTTTCAGAGTTTATATTTTGCAATCTCATATTACTGCTTATGTTCCCACAGCAGCTGTAAAAGACATTCTAGTACAAGGGGATAGTGAAGGTAGGAGGGGAAGATGGATTGCAAAAATCCAGGAGTATGATCTAGATATAAAGCCTACCAAACTGATCAAAGGACAGGGACTTGCCAAGATGCTATCTGAATCAAATCACCAAGCTCTGGGAATTAACCTGTCTGTGATAGCAAATGAAGAATCAGAAAAAGAAATAGAGCAACATGGACTAGAGAAGGCTACACAAAAGATACATGTGAAATATCTGACTAGTCCTTGGTATAAGCAAATAGTTGAATATCTGTTAACACTTAGCTGTCCTCCAGGGTGTGACAAGGCTAAATACAGAGCTGTAAGGATGAAATCTCAGAAATACGCAGTTGCTAATGGACAGCTCTACTGGAGAGACCCTCTAGGCATACTACTTTTATGCCTTACCGAAAATGAAGTGCAAAATGTAATGATGGAATTTCATGAGGGGATATGTGGAGGACATTACAGCTGGAGGGAAACAACCCATAAAATCCTGAAGGCCGGTTTTTACTGGCCAAAATTGTATTCAGATACTTTTGCCTGGGTCAGATTGTGTGACAAATGCCAAAGGTTTGCGGAAAGACAGAAATTAGCGGCATTGCCCTTGATCCCTATTCATGTAAATGAACCATTCCAGAAATGGGGATTAGATTTTATAGGAGATATTCATCCCCCATCAAGTGGCCAGCATAAATGGATATTGACAGCCACAGACTATTTTACGAAATGGGTGGAAGCCATACCTACCAGAAATGCGACAGATGCTGTGATAATGAATTTTATAGAAGACAATATCATATCCAGGTTTGGCTGCCCTGCAAGAATCGTGACCGACAATGCACAGGCCTTCAAGTCTGCCAGGTTCGTAAAACTCTGCCAAAGGTACAATATCATCCTTACTCATTCTACAGCATATTATCCACAGGGAAATGGTCTAGCAGAGTCATCAAATAAAACCCTGGTAAGAGCCCTCAAGAAGACAATAGCTGAAAATCAGAAGAACTGGGATTCTAAATTAAAGTTTTCCCTATGGGCAAATAGGATAACCAGCAAAAGAGCCACCGGAAAGTCACCTTATGAGGTGGTGTATGGGCGGGCTGCAGTGTTTCCTTTGCAATTAGCATTGCCAGTAGCACGTTTCATGCAGGAGAACCAGGAGGAACCAGATGACATGATCCGAAGAATTAATCAGCTGGTAGAACTGGAGGAAACAAGGAACCAGGTAGATCAGAGGCTAATAGAATACCAAGAAAAAATGAAGAATGTTTTCGATCAGCACGCGAAGGATAGAAATTTTCAAGTTGGAGACCTGGTTCTTAGATGGGATGTTCGCAGAGCAGAAAAGGGCAAACATGCTAAATTTGATCCATTATGGTTTGGGCCATTCAAAATAGTGGAGCTGGGGAGGAACAACACCTTTACTTTAGAAAATCTACAGGGTGATTTGTTGGATGCGCCCGTGAATGGCCAGTTCCTCAAGCCTTATTTTCAATTCTGATCTTGGCTAGGAATGCCTGGTTGTATATACTGTATATAACTTGCTTTAGTTTTTATTTCTTCTTTTTATAAAGCAAAAGAACTCTGATAATTATTTGAAGTAAAAGTGCAGGAGAATTCAAAATAAGATGAAATAATCGATGGTCTGCATGTTCTCGACATGTCCGAGGACGAACATGCCGTCCCCAGATGGAGCCGATGTTGTACATATGCATCCCTGCCGTAGCCTAAAACCCCCATGACCCTGCTTGACGCTGTTATCTCCGCCCGAAAACCTGCATCGCAATAGTTCAAAATTCAAATTTAAGCAATCGGGCCGATCCTTTAAGATTTTGGCTCCCTTCCGCTCCGACCTACATATGACCCAGGTCAGAGAACCACAGTTCAAAGCAAGAAGGGGCATACTGTTTTAACAATCGGACGCAATAATGGCCATCCGATCTAGCTAAAATCGACGGTGCGGCAATTAACATATATGGTGGGTCTGCGCGCAATCGATCGGCGATTTTCTTTGCTCCTCCACTTTATTTCCCTCCGACGCAAGCACAGCCGTCGATCTTGTTTCAAGATCGGACGGTCCTAGGTTGATCGCAGCCCTGTTTTCAATCGCAATCGGAATATAAAAGATGTGCCACTCCCGCTCTACCCACTCTGCTTTCCGATTCCGATTGCCGATTCGGGTCCCACCTCCTGTGGCCATGTCATCATGTTTCACAAGCGTACGCTACATCCTTCCTCCACCATTCGTGTGTCCTGATAACGTGTCATGGTTTATGAACCTTTAGCCCGTTTATTCATTGTCGCCCCGTTGATTTCTGCCTCGTCACTCTCCGTCTCTCCATTATGTTCATATGTTTCCTGTCACCCTGCGTCCTGTCAATGTCTTGCCTAAAATATATCACCGACTTCATGGCCGTTGTTGTAACCACACTCCATATCGCCGAGTCGTTTTTCTCTAATGATTTGTGGGTTTTGCAGGTCTTCATTTGGCTTTGTTGGCGCTTTAATTTTCCGCCTCAATTGAAAAATCTAGAGCATAACAAAGGACAGTTCATACTGACAGCAATTAAAGGAAGGAGCCGAGAGTAGGTGGAAGAGATGACCACCATTAAAGAAGACAGGGATATGAACTCTCAGAACTCTCCAGATGCGTCCGCCCAAAGATCCAGGATTCGAATCCATAGCCGAAAGCCGAGAGTACAGTACCTAAATCCAGATTGTTCCAAATCTCTTACGGCAGCAGATTTTCTTTCAGCCGCGGGCGACAAATTGTATATATTTTTTATTTCTCCCATTTTGTATATAAGGAGATTTTATCTCCCAGCATTTATTTCTTGTTCAGGTTGTTCAGTACCATCATTTATAGCCAGTCATTCATAAGAGAAGGCGCGAATGTTTTCCGCCATTGGGTTTCAAACTGAATCATTAATTGTGCCTCGTTTTCCTCCTCCTCGGGAAGTTTCTGTCTTCTCTATAAATACTCAAAAATAATACATTGTAGAGGTTCCAGATTTCTGTCAGCAAACTGTGCAGCGAGAAGACTACTGTATTCGTCTTGTAACATTTCTGTATGAAGTTTCAGAGCCCGTAGGGTCTCAGTGAGGAGGGGTTATGACTGTAATGAGGATTCTGGTCTTTGGTATATCACAGTATGTAACTTTCCTTATGTGTTAATATATCATCTCTTTTCATGCAAAGTTTCTTCTTGTATCATGTTCTAGAATGCGAGTGGCTCACTAGTTCGCAGTAAGGATTCATCTTGAGTGATGCCCTTCCTGGGATTAGTCAAGCGCTTTAAATAGGCCTAGAAGTGATATGCTGTTCCATGTTCACTCTTTTCATAATTTCTGCTATATTAGTGGCTTAAGGATTCGTAAATTGGTGCGCCCTTCTGCCAGTAATATCTTCTTATGTTTCCTCACTGCCTGCAATTTCTGATATCTGATTTCTGTGATATATTATTTGAATCGGCCCTCTTTATAGTAAGCGGTCTCTTAACTGTCTGATACTTTCATGCTGAAGTTTTTACATGATGTCTTTACATTACTCCTATCCTTGTATCAGCCTCTGAGAGAGAAATTGGACCAATTCAATCTAATTTAATTTCCTGGTTTAGAACAAGAGATAGTAGGTGAGTCCCTTGGACTGACAACCCAAAATATAATGGACTCCCTGCTATATTAAGATGTCCTAGGCACTGGTCTATGGCAACTCTAGGCTGTCTCTAGGAGGGTGACAAAATCATCCACAAC
>JAXQQM020064343.1:0-58139 GCA_034641835.2 Pinus albicaulis
TATATTTGGATGCTTTCTCAAATTTGTCGATAATCTCCATGTGGACCGTTACTGGGTTTTATATCAAGTCCCTGTATGTGACATGGGGTATTTTTCTATCACTATCTGGGGTGGGACTTCCACTTTTCTGGATGTATATTTGGGTTCCAATCTTCAGATGTGAAAATGTAATGATTTCATGGACTGTTTTACTTCATATAACATATTCAAAACATCGTTTTTTCTCTTGTGAAAAAAAAAATGATTAATGTTTATCACTCTGCCTTCAAAACTAGCGATGCTGGTCTATGTTGCTGGTTTATTGATATGGTCCAATAGTCTTTTTATATTTTGGACATATAACACTCCTCACATGATTAGCGTTTTTCTCTGTTGCAGGATTTTGGGTACTTTAATTTGTATTTGGAACAATGGACGTCGGTACTCTATCCGTTGCTTTACTATTCTACATACTGCTATTTCACTTTCTTATAGATGCCTCGGGCATATTTGGATGCTTTCTCAGATTGTCGATAATCTCCATGTGGACCGTTACTGGTTTTTATATCAAGTCCCTGTATGTGACATGGGGTATTTTTCTATCATTGTCTGGGGTGGGACTTCCACTTTTCTGGATGGATATTTGGGTTCCAATCTTCAGATGTGAAAATGTAATAACTTCATGGACTATTTTACTTCATATAATATATTCAAAACAACGTTTTTTCTCTTGTGAAAAAAAAATGATTAATGTTTATCACTCTACCTTCAAAACTAGCGATGTTGGTCTATGTTGCTGGTTTATTGATATGGTCTGATGGTATTTTTATATTTTGGACATATCACACTCCTCACATGATTAGCGTTTTTCTCTATTCAAGGATTTTGGGTACTTTAATTTGTATTTGGAACAATGGACGTCGGTACTCTATCTGTTGCTTTACTATTCTACATACTGTTATTTCACTTTCTTATAGATGCCTCGGGCATATTTGGATGCTTTCTCAGATTGTCGATAATCTCCATGTGGACCGTTACTGGGTTTTATATCAAGTCCCCGTATGTGACATGGGGTATTTTTCTATCACTGTCTGGGGTGGGACTTCCACTTTTTTGGATGGATATTTGGGTTCCAATCTTCAGATGTGAAAATGTAATGACTTCATGGACTATTTTACTTCATATAATATATTCAAAAAAACGTTTTTTCTCTTGTGAAAAAAAAAATGATTAATGTTTATCACTCTGCCTTTAAAACTAGCGATGCTGGTCTATGTTGCTGGTTTATCGATATGGTCTGATGGTCTTTTTATATTTTGGACATATCACACTCCTCACATGATTAGCATTTTTCTCTGTTGCAGGGTTTTGGGTACTTTAATTTGCATTTGGAACAATGGACGTCGGTACTCTATCTGTTGCTTTACTATTCTACATACTGATATTTCACTTTCATGGACTGTTTTACTTCATATAATATATTCAAAACAACGTTTCTCGTCTTTTAAAGTTTCAATTTTTTTTTTTTAAATTGAACCCTCCGTCGGTTTACCGACGCCTTGTAGACGTCGGAACTGCGACAACCTAGAAACGTCGGAAGAGAGACAGTATGAAAACGTTGGACCACATTTCGTCGGAATTGCGACAGATTACAAACGTCGGAAGAGCGACGTTCCAAACGTCGGACCACATATCGTCGGAATTGCGACAGATTACAAACGTCGGAAGAGCGACGTTCCAAACGTCGGACCACATATCGTCGGCATTGCGACATCTTACAGACGTCAGAAGAGCGACGTCCAAAACGTCAGAAGAGTGACGTCCAAAACGTCAGACCACGTTGGGTCGGAATTACGACAGTTTTTAGGCGTCGGAAGAGCGACGTTCCAAACGTCGAACCACATTTCATTGGAAGTGCGACAGTTTACAAACGTCGGAGGCGCAACGGTTTGTGAGACGTCGGAAGAGTGACGCTTGTTCGGAAGCGACGGAAGAAGTGTCGATAGTGTGACACTTTTTACGTGCGTCGGAACTGCGACGGCATGACAAACCACGGTTTGTCCGCCCTCGAACTGTCGCTCTTGCGACAACTATGTGTCGGAATAGCGACAAATTGGCCGTCGGAATTTCCGCCAAATTTTATAGTGTTTGAATTGTGTCTATTTCGATCAAAGTTTGAAACTTTAGTCTTTTAGATAGTATTTGACCCATTAAGACTATCCAAAGTAAAATCATTGTCTAAGGTAGTTTTTGATTCCTTGAAACTTGAAGATAATGTACTTTCCAAACAATCTAAATCCAAATCAAACTTTAACAAAAAATTCTGGAGTCAATTTGATAGGCTTGAAAAGCTAGCTAATCAACTTCAATACACATCAGAAAAAGACATCATCCAATACCAGCAAGATTCATTGTCCATTATGACGCAATTCCAATTAGTTTTTGTCTCCTCATCTACACCCTCTACTTCAGTACTTGTTCAGTCAACTCCTTTCATTGTTACTCCTACACTTCACTCAGCAGGATTCATGGCCGGATTTGCAACCCTGATTCTACCTGCTCAACTCAATGCCTTACCACAAGGCTATGGCCAGAGACTCCCTCTCTTTGATGAGAATTATCAAATCAATGCAAAACAACACTTAGTCAAAGTTATTGATTTCATTGACTTGGAAGAAATAGATGCTAATGAGGCCAAGATGAGAATCATAGTCCAAATATTTTCCAAAGATGTTAAAACTTGGTTTAGATATTTGACTAAAAATTATATAGCCAGTCCAGACCAGCTGATTGATGCATTCATAGACCTATGGGAGGTGAAGAAGAACCCCTTGCAGATTCTTTCTGAGTATGACAACCTAAAAATGAATCCAAATGAATCAGTTCAGGATTTCACTGCTTGTTTCAAACGAGTCTACAATTCAATTCCAAAGGAGATCAAACCTCCTCCAGGTTTGTCTCTCTTTCACTATCTGGATTCCTTTGATCCAGACATGGCATACCAACTTCGAGAGAGAAATCATGCAACACTAGAAGACATGCAAAGGAATGCAATTAGTGTGGAAGCAAACTTGTCAATTAAAATTTCAAAGATGAATGGTGAGAGAAAGGTAACAATAAAAGAATAAATTTCCTCATACTCTGAGGTAAAATTGGATGCTTTGATAAGGAAAGTGGAAAGAATGGTTGACAGAATGTCCATTATAGAAATACAGCCGGAATCACAGGTTAGAAATCCAAACTTTAGAGGACAGCAACAGCAGCCTCAGTTTAGGATCAAATAGAGAGAACAAAGGGATCCTGAGCAGCCAAAATAGAAACAACAGATTTAGACACCCTTGCAGTGAAATTATGCTCAAGGGGTTGAAGAAGAAGAATAACATCAGATTGTGGAATAAAATCACTTTTTTACGGTAGATGGCCAGCCTATCTTTTTGACAGAAAATGAAGAATATGTTGAGAAGATAGATTTGCCTAAGGATGAAGATTACATACTTTCCAATGATCATGAGTTGGAGGTTGAGTCTGATGATTATCAGCGAGGTTATTTAAATGCACTCAGCTCACAACAGAGGAAATACTCATTGAGAAGTAGATATGTCCCAGTCAATCCTATTCATAAGCAGGCATCCCAACAAAAGGATACTTAGACTAAGAAAAATCCTCAAGCTAATCAGAACAAAGGAAAGGATCCTCCAGCTCCAAATCAAAGCAAGATCAATCAACCATCTACAAACACATCGAGCAAAGAAAAATAAAGTCATAAGAAGGAAACTAGACCAAAGAATCAGCCCGACAAAAGAGACACTGCCATTAAAGAGGTAGATAAATTCATTCCTTTTACCTTAGAAACTGAAATATCTAAGTTAAAAGTCTCTATCCCTTTAACTGAACTTGTCAAAAAAAATCAATATATGTCTCACATGGTCAAAATGTTGAAATTAGATCCTTTATCTGATATGGTAAATGTTGAATATGACCAACCTGAACTCATTTTTGGTCCAACCATAGATGGTCAGTTAGAGGATAGTGAAGTTCCCCCATTCTATCTGGGTCTGAGAATTCATCAATGTATCCTTCACAATGCCATGCTCAACTCTGGAGCTTCCCATAACCTGATGCTGAAGGCCATTATGGAGAAATTGGTCCTAGATATAACTCTTCCTTACCATGATTTCTATTCCTTTGATTTTGGTAGATTTTGTTGTCTTGGTCTCATAAAGGATTTGGTAGTTTCCCCTGAACAAATTCTAACAAATAATGTCTTGATGGATGTGGTGGTAGTTGATATACCGCCATGGTTTGGTATGTTTCTATCTATATCTTGGGGAGTGAAGTTAAGAGGTACTTTGCAACCATATTTTTCTTATTCCACCATCCCGGTTTTCGAACGATTGAGGAAGTTGTACCAGAAATCGAAGATGAAATACATGATTACTAGCAAAGAGAAATCGAACAATCATCCTATTAATGTTGTACATACAGATCTTGAATCGTTTATTTTGTTTAATGACAGTGGTTTGAATGATGTAGATAGTCAGCTCATAGAAGTAGAAGATATTCCAGAAATTTCCAATAGTGTCAGAGCAGTTTTAGACGAGGGAAAAGGAAATCTGCCTAGTTCTTCAGAGCAGTCATCAAATAAGGTAGAAAATTTATCAAAACAAATTGAAGAAGTGGCCCGAAAAGATGAGACAGAACATAATACAAATTTCCAACATCTGGATGATGAAAATGGTCTTTGGACCATGGATTTTGATGGTGCCTTATGGAAATATGTTGTAGGCATCGGAATTTGGATCTATAGTCCTCTTCATCAACCAGGTAAAGTTCCAAAAAGTGTAATATTATGTTCATATAAGTTGGCTTTCGATTGTTCTAACAATGAGGCTGAGTACGAGGCATTGATCACCGGCCTCAAAATCATGAAAACGTTGGTCACAATAAGAATTTTACTTTATGGTGACTCCAAGCTTGTGATCAAATAGGTAAAATGGGAATACTAGGCCAAGCATTCATGAATGAGAGCATATAGAAATTTTGTACTAGATATCCGAAATATGTTTCCTGAATATACATTGTCAGTAGTGCCGAGAAGTCAGAATCTTATGGCAGATTCGCTTGCTATAGAAGCAAGTAATTTCAAGATTCCCATATATTATAATAAGAAATTTTAAATTCATGTTAAACATCAGCTAACTATACCCGACAACTTGCAGTATTGGGAAGTGTTTTGGGATGACAAACAGGTAAACAATTTTCTGCAAAATGAAGGTGAATTTGATAATTCTTTTATTGATGAAGTTTATGAAAAATATTATCAAGTCATCGAAGCCACTCAGGTTGTTGTGTTACAGTTGAAGGATAACAATATTCCAAGAGGTATTATACCTTTGGAATAATTGTTTGATCAGGATGATGTTGCATGGAAGCCGACCTTGGTTCGTATTGAGAAAGGTGTCAAGGATGTGAACATCGGAACAGCAAACAAGCCTAAGATGGTCAAATTGTCCAGGTATTTATCTCTTGAGGTAAAATACAAATATATTTCTTTATTGTCTGAATTTTCTGATGTATTATCTTGGGATTATGCAGACTTGAAATTTTATGATAAGAATATCATTCAGCATACCATTCCAATGAAGTTTGACCAAAATCCCTTCAGAAAAAAGCTAAGAAGAATCAAACTGAGGTTGTTTCCATTGATAGAGAAGGACTTGAACATATTTTATAAGGATGGAATTATTGTTCCCATTAGATTTTCTGATTAGATATCAAATCTAGTTCCGATAAGGAAGAAAACGGGAGAAATCGGGCTTTGCATTGATTTTAGAAACTTAAATAAGGTGTCTTTCAAGGATAATTATCCCCTTCCCAAAATGGATCATATCCTACAGAGTAGTTGGGGCTTCCTGAATGTCACTTCTTGATGTATATTCAGGATACAAACAGATTTTAGTGCATGAGAAGGACCACAACAAAATTGCCTTCACGACACCTTGGGGCACATTTAAGTATGCTAAGATGCCATTCAGACTCAAGAATGCAGGGGCCACCTTTCAATGGGCAATGTACATAGCCTTTGCAGATGAGAAAGATGTTTTCTTAGTTTTATATCTTGATGATTTGACAGTTTTCTCTCATTCTGATGATGAACACTTGTATCATTTAAGAATTGTATTTCATAAATGCAAGAAAATCAGTATTTCTCTTAATCCAAAAAGGAGTATTTTTTCCATGGAGGAGGGAAAGCTTCTCAGTCATATCATCTCTAAAGATGGTATCCAGATTTATGCTTCTCGGTTTGAGGCTATTCAGCAGATTGACTTTCCACGCAGTAAAAAATACATTCAAGCTTTCAATGGTCAGACGAACTTATTAAGGAGATTTATTCCAAATCTGGTCGATCATCTTCGAGAAATGACCAACATGCTAAAGCAATACAATGAGGTAAAGTGGTTTGAGGATGCCCAAAAGTATTTTAATTCAGTGAATTTTTCCTTAACTACATCCCATGTTTTAATCAACCCCGATTACTCCATTGATTTTATCATATTTTCATTTTCCTCTAAACATACCTTGGTTGCAGTTTTGATGCAAAAAAAGGATAAGACCGAGCATATTATTTCATTCTTCATCTGTACCATCAGGGATGCGGCCCTTTGATACAATATCATTGAGAATAAATCCTTAGCCCTGGTAAAGGCATTAAAGGACTTCCATGTATATATCCTTCATTCACATATTCTAGCTTATGTCCCCAATGCAGCAGTAAAGGATGTTCTTATGCAGACTGATCCGGAAGGTAGAAGAGGGAAGTGAATAGAAGAAATGTTAGATTATGACCTCAAGATCAAGCCCACAAAGTTTATCAATGGTCAGGGATTAGCAAAGCTCATCGCTTAATCAAATTTACATGCCCTAGATATCAACCTCATTTCAGTTTTGTCTGATGAAGAAGAGGAAGGCACACTCATACAAGTATCTGATATTTTTCTTTCATCCCCTTGGTATTCTAAAGGTTTCTAAATACTGCATTTTGGACAACGATCTTTATTATAAAGGCCCGGGAGGTGTCTTTCTGAACTTTTTAGTAGAAAATGAAGCCAAAGAGGTAATGAATGATTTCCATAAGGGAGATTGTGTAGGTCCCCTATTTTGTAAAACCACAAATAATAAAGTGTTGAGGGCTGGATATTATTGGCCAAATATTTTTTGCAGATTTGTAGAAAATAGTGATGAGTTGCCATGTGTCAATTATTTCAAGGTAAAAGAAAACTTATTCCATTACCTTTGCAACCTATTTCCGTGCAAGCACCTTTTCAGCAGTGGGACCTTGACTTTATCAGATAAATTCAACATACATCATATTCACAACATAAATGGATCTTAAAGGCCATCGACTACTTCACCAAATGGATTGAAGCAATCCCAACAAGGCAAGCAACAAAATTAGTAATTATTCAGTTTTTAGAGACTAACATTTTGTATCATTTTGGTTGTCCTCATAAGATCATTACAGACAATGCGGCTGCATTCAAGTCAAAGAAAATGGTTGATTTTTGTGACAAGTACAACATCAAATTGGGGCACTCAATCACATATTATCCGCAAGGTAATGGATTAGCAGAATCTTCTAATAAAACTTTGATTAATGTCATAAAGAATATGTTGGAGGCAAACAAGAAGAACTGGCACAAAAATCTTGTTAATGCTTTGTGGGCAGTCTGGGTGAGTAGTAAGAAATAAATAGGAATGTCCCATTGTCAATTGTTATATGGTGCAGATATTGTTTTTCCTACATCACTTGCAGTCTCGGTTATGAAGTTGTTACAAGAAGAAGGAAGTGAAGAGAATGATGTACAACGTCGGATTAATCAGATGATCCATCTTCAGTAAAAAAGAGATGAGGTCTTTCAAAACACCTCAAAGCTTCATGAAAAGATAAAGAAGGTATATGACCGCAAGACAAAGGCGAATGATATCAAGATTGGGGATGTGGTCCTCCGTTGGGATTGTTATGAAACCAGCTCTAAAAATAAAATAAAAGAGAGATCAATGCCTTAGAAATAAGCCACTTCGAGGGGGAAACCTCCTTTAAATTACATGAATGAACAATTCTTGGATGATACAAATGACAAAAACTCCTTCTATATATAGGAGTCCATGGGGTCACAATATAATCCTAGCTGACCTAACAATAATAATGTAAGGGCACAATAATAACAATATGGGGGTTACAGGGGTACAAAATAAGAGTAAGGGGGCTACACTAACAACAATAATGGACTACACTAGTAATATAGGGACCTAACATGTCCCTCTCCTTCAAAAAAGTGTTGTCCTCAACGCTTAAGTAGCTCAAGATGCTTCTGTATAAAATTTGCATCCTTCCATGTAGAATCTTCAGTGGGTAAGTTTTTTCACTTGATGATATACTCTGAAATTGATCGATTTCGTAGCTATCGAGTTCTTGTTTCTGTGACTACTTCAGGTTCCAATATGATTTTTCCTTCCTCATCAAGTTCTGGAAATATTGTTTGAACTGGAATTTTTTCACCTATAACCTTTTTTAAGCATGAAACATGGAAAACTGGATGCACTCGCGAAGAAGCAGGAAGCTCCAATATGTATGCCATATTACCAATATTTCGCAACACCTTGTAAGGAACATAGTACTTTGACAATAATTTATTATCCTTCTTAGCTTGCTTGAGGAAAATTTGTTTGTATCGTTGTAGCCATAAAAATACCCAGTCTCCTACGTCAAAACTTCTCTCGTTATGATGTTGATCTGCATGTTGTTTCATTCGATTTTGTGCCAAATTTAGGTTATCATTGAAGAGTTGGAGAAATTGTTGTTGATGCTCGATGTGATCTTCCACTGCTTGAACCTTAGAATTTTCTCTTAAAGATAATGTGATGGACAGTGGATGATATCTATAAAGTGCCATAAATGGGGTCATTTTTGTTGCAGTATGGAAGGAAGTGTTATACCACCATTCAGCCAGAGGTAACCACTTGACCCATTGTGTTTGTTTATCAGATACAAAACAACGAAGATATCCTTCCAAACATTTGTTCACTATCTCAATTTGACCATCGTATTGAGGATGATAAGATGAGATATTAGCTAGTTGAGTACCTAAACAAGAAAATAATCATGTCCAAAAATTTCTAGTAAAAATGGGATCTCTATTGCTTACAATAATCTTTGGGTTTCCATGTAGCCTTTGAATTGTTTCCATAAATGTAGCAGAAATTGCACTTACTTTAAATGGATGAGATAATGCAAAAAATTTTGCATACTTGGTAAGTCTATCAATTACCACCATGATGACACTCTTGACTTCTTAGGTAAACATGTGATAAAATCCATTGAAATCTCCTCCCAGCATTGACTTGGAATGGATAAAGATTGTAGAAGACCCAACGTCCTAATTTTCTCAACTTTATTTTGCTGGAAAACCATACATTTTGCCACAAACTTTTGAATATTAGATTTAAGACCATCCCAAAAAAACTTTCTCCACCCTGTGGTAAGTTTTTAAAAATGATGAGTGTCCTCCTAAAGGAGAAGTGTGCAATTCCAAAAGAATATTTTGTTTTAGTTGTGAATTCTTACAAAGATATAAGCGATCTTTGTACCATAAGCAATCATTTTTCCAACTAAATGTATCAAATGTACTAGGGTCTTGCTGCAACTTTTGAATGAGTGTCCACACTTCTTCATCATTCTTCCATTCACCCTTGCTTCATTTATCCAATTTGGTTGGATAATAGAAATGGCACAAAGCAATGCTTCCACCTCTTCATCATTTCTTGATATTGCATCTGCAACAACATTCAGCTTCCCTTTTTTGTAGATAATTTCAAAGTAATAACCCAACATATTTGTGACCCATTTTTGTTTCTCTTCTGAAGATAGTCTGCGTTCCAAAAAGTGTTTAAGACTATCATGATCATTTTTTACCTTGAAGTGTCTTCCCATTAGGTAAGGTCGCCATTTCTTTAGTGCATGTAGTATTTCCAACATTTCCTTCTCATAAATAGCTTTTGTAAATTCTTTCCTTTGATTGGACAACTTTCAAAAGAAATGGGTCTTCCTTCTTGCATTAAAACAACACCAATTCTATTTCCAGAAGCATCACATTCCACAATAAAGGTTTTTGTGAAGTATGTGTTATGGCCTAAATCTAGCTCAGGCTGAGAAAGGTAGAATCTAGGGTAACATCAAACCACGCTTAACCTGGTAGCTAGCCCTACCAGATCGGGAGAGGGCTCTCTCCTGGTCAATCTCAGCAAAAATAATCAGTGAGGTTTGAGATGACCTTAACAAAGGCTGATTTTAGGCTAGGTATAGATGTAAAAGAGTTTGATTTGATTTTTAGGGTGTTTTTTGGATCAAAGGGAAGGGCAGATTTTGGGTCTAGGGAATGAGGCCTAGTTTTTGCAGAGATCTGATTGGGGAAATTGTTTTGACACTTCAATTTTGAATGAAATGGATAGCTCAGACCGGTGAGGAGTTGAAGAGGGAAAGAAACTTTCAGGAATCCTCTTCAAACAGTTGAAAACATAGAAAATTAAACAAACCCTAGGTAGAGCACTGCAAATTTTAATGAATTCCACCTTTATCCTTGTTTGTTTAACTTAAGAAGAAATAAGAGGGAAAATGATACAAATGAAACACCAGTAGACTTACATTAACAAAGAGAAACACACTATCAAAGCATAATTCCACATGAATCCCAAAGAGTGTTGTAAACCCCAGTCTATTCCTTGCCAAACTGCAGAGATGAATGTACAATGATGCTCAAAGCATTCCCAAAAGTCCAACCTATGCTAATGACTGAAAAATTACAAGATATAAGCAACCAAAAACTCATCCCAGCCTCTAGGGGTCGAGCTCACAATTTTAGGAGTTGTTCCAACAAAATCTAAACTGATAACTAGAAAGTAGGCAGTGGAACAGCTTGCCTCTATAAACTAGGAAACTTATTCATTCAGTTGCAATTCACCTTTTGATGGATGAATCAACCTCCATGAGTGAAAATTTAACAAAATTACATCAAGATCCATCAAATTACATCAAATTACATCATGATTTTGACATTTAGAAGTAAGAAAGTCAAACTGTCAAAAACTAGGCGAAAAGCCAGAGTTACTGAGTCAAAAATGAGCAAAATCCTCCAATGCACCGCGCCTGATTTCTCTATGCGTCGCGCCAGTTTGGAGATGATTTCGGAGGCCTTCTCGGTGTCCAAATTTGTTCCAAGTGGGCTTGTTGGAAAGGTCTACCTGTCTACTTTCTAACACAAGTAGAATTTCTGAATTTGGCTTCCATTTTCCCCTCCAAAAATGAGTTCTCCCAACATTGCTTCTTGCGTGTCCAAAAAGGGGCAGAAAGGTCACTTTTAGGGTGTTTTTGACCCTTTTGGAAGCCCAAAACCCGTCAAAATTTCTTGGCCACAGGTAGGCATGCATATTTTTCCATGAAAAAACTAAAAATGTAGATTTTTCATCAAAAGGATCCCCCAATCATAAGTACACGCCAAGTGGCGCGGCGCATTGGGCTGAAAACTCTATTTTTTAAGGCAAAATTTCCAAAATTCATCTCAATGCGTAGCGCCTTTTTGCAAGAGAATTTTGGAGGCCTTCCTAGTGTCAAAATTAGGCTCGGGATAGCTTTTTGGAAATATTATTGAGTCTAATTTCCAACCCAACTTGAATTTTTTAATTTGGATTTCATTTGCCTTGTCAAAAATCAAATCTCCCAAGACTGGTCAAAATGTGCAAAATAAGGCTGCCTCAAGGTAGAGTGCTGTTGAAGTCAACTTTTGAAGGTCTTCCTCAAATCCAAATTGAGCTCATGATAGCTCATTGGAAATATATTTGTGTCTAGTTATCATTTGACTCATCAAGCAAGTCATTGGCCAACCAAGCTGGGAGAAATCTTGATTTTCCCAAGGTCACTTCAGAGGTACATCAATTCTCCTGAGGCAACTGTATTTTTTACATTTCTATAAAACCATGACACCTGTGTAAAAATTGAAGGATTTTTTTATTCCTTGGCATATTTTGGACAAAAACCTCTCTCATTGTTCCCAAATTAATCTTTTATTTCTCAGAAACATCATTGGAGTAAAATCTATCCCGATGTGTGGAACAAGAGATTTGTCGAAATGAAATGAAATGAAGGGGATAAGGGGATTCTAAATTCTTGAGAAACTTTTTTGAAGTAGGGAGGGATGTTAGGAAGAAGGGGAAAGTGTAATTTCAATGATTTAGTAAGGGGAAGAGGTCCAAAAGGGAAAAACACAGACCTAGCCTAGAAAATTGTCAAGTTGTAGCAAGAAACTAGGGTTTGTGCGAAAATGAGGAATTTGGGGGATATTGGTGATGGGAAGTGTTTAATAAGGTACATTAAGGATAGGGGAAGGTGTATGAACATCAGGATACAATTTTTTATGATGATTAGACCATCCAAGAGAAATTACCTTCAAAACCCTAAGAGAGGGAAATGAACCTTACCAAGGCACAACTGAAGCATGAACAAGGTGTAAAATGACCCATTGGAACCTGACATGATGATGAAAACCCTCTAAATTATGGTACAGTCAGTTGAATGGTGACATGGACCTACATTTGGACAACTTTGAAAAGAGTGAAAACAAACCCTAGACCTAATACTTAGTGACCAAATTTTACTTGAAGACTCACTGAAATGACAAAATTTGACCTTGACACCTTAAAATCACTTTGTAAGAGCATGTCTGATCACTGGAGGAAGGCTACAAATACTGACTCTAATATTGGCTCCAATGGGGATGGTAGCTCCTTGGAGGTGCCAAGAACGGCAAATCTCTGGGAAAGCAGGCAGTGCCTTCGTCCATTGGGCTATGGAATCAATAACTTCGACAAACCAAAACCAGACTCTTGACTCAATTTTAGGACTGAAATCTGACTCAAATACTGACTCAAACAAACAAAACCAAAATTGAAATCAACCTTCAGCTTTATAGCCTTCACCCCAGGCCCCAAACTGAAACTATGTTGAAACTGACTAAAACAAAAATGACTCAAAACCTACTTAACTGAAATTAGTACTCACAAAGCTTTTTTAATGGAAACAGTCCATCGAGTTTTGAGGGTTTCAAATCATGATGACAACCAACTGCCTACTGATGAAATATGTACAATCATGTGTAGTGAGCCTTCCAATGTAACCAATCCAACAGATGGCTACATACCAAAATTCTACTCTCACTTTTCTCGAGCAGGTAGAACGATGTACATGTAGGAAAATCACAATAACCACTAAAACCAAGGCTTATGATAATGAACCGGGCAACATTTATCTTTTCTGATGCTTGCAAAAGAATGCCGAAGGGATCTTGAAAATCCTGAAGCACTAGTTGGTCTTGAGATCCAGCAACAAAAATACAACTACTCGCTTCATTCTGATCTGAAAGAACAATTGATTACCGAGTGATAGGAAGGCACAGAGAGGTATAAGCTTCTACCATTTGAGTGTTAGCTGTAAGTTCCTTGACCATGTGAAATTCTGGCATATTGTCTCTCTCAAGCTCATATTCCTCAACTTCATGGTCTAGGTCTTTCTTAAACAAAAAACAATCTTCAAGATTATCAAACATGACAGCCTTATCATCTTCATGAAAGAAAATATTATCTGTTTGTTGATCTATAAAGCTAATTAAAATACCATCATCATTTTCAAAAGAGGAAGAAGTTTCACCAACACTTTCTTGACCATGTGGGCACTGCAAATCTGCTTTAGCTTGGGTTGTAACATGACCTTTTAGGATTTGATCTATCTCATCTTCGGAAAAAGGAGATAATACTTTTTGTTTTCTTTTACTCAAACAGTGAATGTCTTCATGAAATAAAATTTTAAAACATGAAAAACCTGAATGACAGTCCTTAATTCCCTGATCTTCTGAAATTTGAAAACATTGTTGATCATCTTCATATGACATGGCAATCAAATTATCATTTGTCACTGAGTTATTGAAAAAATATTTTTCACTTACTTGAACAAAGATCTCATCTTGTTTTTCATGAACTGACTGGATTACCTTTTCATGAAGGCTGTGTTCTAATGAAATGAGAACATTTGGATCAATAACTCTGTACTCTTCATTCCAGATGATCTCAACAGCAGAGGTCTCCTTCATGGGATTCAGCACAAGGTATTCTTGATCATCATGATCTGAATCTAGATCTGAAATAGCTAACTTGACTTTATCACATTCTGAAATTGAAACTTGACTTTCCTGCATATTGTCTTCTTCCATGGAAAGATTTGAAACAAAACCTTCTCTTTCATCATTTTCCATTGTGCTAAGATCTTGATCCTGCTGCAAAGTTTCCTGAGCATCTTGATGAGTATCTTCTAAATTCTCTTTATGCTGCTGAAATGGATTTTCATACAGAGCCTCCATGATCTCATCGTAAATGAAGTCATCATCTTCATAAACTTTTTCGAGATTTTCAATAAAACTATGAACATGGCTACAACAGTTCTGAACTAAAGTTAAGGATGGATAAGATTCTTTATACCTTTCAAAGAACATGGTATGAAAATCCTTTAAACAGTAAATACAGGCAGGCGGCAAGCTTTCATACCAATATCAGGCTTCACCTTCTAGAGTGGCCATGAATATCTTCATCAAACAGTCTTCAGGAGAATCAACCTTCAACTTGCGAATATGTATGTGAAATCTAACCAGATGTAAAGCAGCATCCTTCCTATCATCATCTTTAAACGTAGGCAAATTCCTTTTCCAATCTACCTTAGGAATTTTATTTGGAAAACCTGGAATGTGATCTTGGCTCATGGGAGCATGCCTCCGATCTAGCGAAACAATTTTGATAACAATGAATTCACCAAGAAATTTCTCAGGCTACTGATTCTTGAAGAGTAGAGTCGCCATAAAAATTTTGAACCTTAAGATTTTTCGACACTGGAGTCGCCAGGTGAATGATTTCAGCCTTCCTATGTCTGATCGTTGTCCACCATCAACCATTAGATCTAACTTGATACATGTACTGGGGCAACCAGATGTTCATTTCATAAACTAGACCGGAGATTGACTGAAGCAGTGTTTATCTACTTTCGCTAATGCAAAGCAAGAGCGTTTCGAAGGCTACCTGGCTAACTTCAGGCTCCGTCTATAGTTTATTAAACAAATAACACTAACAAGACAAAAATATTGAGATCCCCAGTGGAGTCCCCACTATGTTATGGCCTAAATGTACCTCAGGCTGAGAAAGGCAGAATCTAGGGTAACATCCAACCACGCTTAACCTGGTAGCTATCCCTACCAGATCGGGAGAGGGCTCTCTCCTGGTCAATCTCAGCAAAAATAATCAGTGAGGTTTTAGATGACCTGAATAAAGGCTGATTTTAGGATAGGTATAGATGTAAAAGAGTTTGATTTGATTTTGAGGGTGTTTGTTGGATCAAAGGGAAGGGCGGATTTTGGGTCTAGGGAATGAGGCCTAGTTTTTGCAGAGATCTGATTGGGGCAAGGTAGGCAATTGTTTTGACACTTAAATTTTGAATGAAATGGATAGCTCAGGCTGGTGAGGAGTTGAAGAGGGCAAGAAACTTTCAGGAATCCTCTTCAAACAGTTGAAAGCATAGAAAATTAAACAAACCCTAGGTAGAGCACTGCAAATTTTAATGAATTCCACCTTTATTCTTGTTTGTTTAACTTAAGAATAAATAAGAGGGAAAATTATACACATGAAACACCAGTAGACTTACATTAACAGAGAGAAACACACTATCAAATCATAATTCCACATGAATCCCAAAGAGTGCTGCAAACCTTGGTCTATTCCTTGCCAAACTGCAGAGATGAATGTACAATGATGCTCAAAGCATTCCCAAAAGTCCAACCTATGCTAATGACTGAAAAATTACAAGATATAAGCAAACAAAAACTCATCCTAGCCTCTAGGGGTTGAGATCACAAGTTTAGGATCTGTTCCAACAAAATCTAAACTGAGAACTAGAAAGTAGGAAGTGGAATAGCTTGCCTCTATAAACTAGGAAACTTATTCATTCAGTTGCAATTCACCTTTTGATGGATGAATCAACCTCCATGAGTGAAAAATTAACAAAATTACATCAAGATCCATCAAATTACATCATGATTTTGAAATTTAGAAGTAATAAATTCAAACAGTCAAAAACTAGGCGAAAAAACAGAGTTACTAAGTCAAAAATGAGCAAAATCCTCCAATGCATCGCGCCTGATTTCTCTATGCGTCGCGCCAGTTTGGAGCTGATTTGGGAGGCCTTCCCGGTGTCCAAATTTGCTCCAAGTGGGCTTGTTGGAAAGGTATTCCTGTCTAATTTCCAAAACAAGTGGAATTTTTAAATTTTTATTCAATTTTCTGCTCCAAAAATCATTTCTCCCAAAACTGCTTCCTGTGTGTCCAAAAAGGGGCAGAAAGGTCATTTTTAGGGTGTTTTTGACCCTTTTGGAAGCCCAAAACCTGTCAAAATTTCTTGGCCATAGGTAGGCATGCATATCTTTCAATGAAAAATACAAAAATGTATATTTTTCATCAAAAGGAGCCCCCAATCATAAGCGTGCGCCAAGTGGCGTGGTGCATTGGGCTGAAAACTCTGTTTTTTAAGGCAAAGTTTCCAAAATTCATCTCAATGTGTAGCGCCTTTTTGCAGGAGACTTTTGGAGGCCTTCCCTGTGTCCAAATTAGGCACGGGATATCTCGTTGGAAATCTTATTTATTCTACTTTCCAACCCAACTTTAATTTTTCAATTTTGAGTTCATTTTCCTTGTCAAAAATCAAATCTCCCAAGACTGGTCAAAATGTGCAAAATAAGGCTGCCTCAAGGCAAAGTGATGTTGCAGTCAACTTTTTAAGGTCTTCCTCAACTCAAAATTGAGCTCATGATAGCTCATTGGAAATATATTTGTGGCTATTTATCATTTGACTCATCAAGCAAGTCATTTGGCCAACCAAGTTGGGAGAAATCGTGATTTTCCCAAGGTCACTTTAGAGGTACATCGATTCTCCTAAGGCAATTGTATTTTTTACATTTCTCTAAAACCATGACACCTTTGTAAATATTCAAGTATTTTTTTCTTCCTTGGCCTATTTTGGACAAAAACCTCTCTCGGTTTTCCAAAATTCATCTTTTATTGCTCAGAAACATCATTGGAGTAAAATCTATCCTGATGTGTGGAACAAGAGATTTGTCGAAATGAAGTGAAATGAAGGGGATAAGGGGCTTCAAAATTCTTGAGAAAATTTTGGGAAGTAGGTAGGGATGTTAGGAAGTAGGGGAAAGTGGAATTTCAATGATTGAGTAATGGGAAGAGGTCCAAAAGGGAAAAACACAAGCCTAGCCTAGAAAATTGTCAAGTTGTAGCAAGAAACTAGGGTTTGTGCGAAAATGAGGAATTTGGGGGATCTCAGTGATGGGAAGTGTTTAATAAGGTACATTAAGGATAGGGGAAGGTGTATGAACATCAGGATACAAGTTTAACTGATGATTTGACCATCCAAGAGAAATTACCTTCAAAACCCTAGGAGAGGGAAATGAACCTTACCAAGGCACAACTGAAGCATGAACAAGGTGTAAATGACCCATTGGAACCTGACATGATGATGAAAACCCTCTGAATGATGGTACACTCAGCTGAATGGTGACATGGACCGACATTTGGACAACTTTGAAAAGAGTGAAAACAAACCCCAGACCTAATACCTAGTGACCAAATGTTACTTGAAGACTCACTAAAATGACAAAATTTGACCTTGACACCTTAAAATCACTTTGTAAGAGCATTTTTGATCACTGGAGGAAGGTTTCAAAGATTGACACTAACAGTATGCAATAGCTAAGACCAGTGCTAGGCACATTGCCTCTTTCAGATGTTCAAAGGCCTTAGTTGCTTTAGGAGTCCATGAAAATGCATCTTTATTGAATAATGTTGTTAGAGGTGCTGCTATTCTAACATAATTCTTAAAAAACTTGCGATAATACCCTGTTAAACCGATAAATCCTCTCAATTTATTTATGGTGTGGGTACTTTCCATTCCTTAATGGCTTTAATTTTGTTAGGGTCTACCTTAACACCCTCATGAGATACAATATGACCCAGATATTTCACCTCTTGTACTCCAAAGAAACATTTGGAGGTTTTTGCATATAATTTTTTCTCCTCCAATAGTTTGAGCACCCTATCAACATGTTGAACATGATCCTTCCAAGACTTGTTTTAGATTAGTATATCATCAAAAAAATACTAACACAAATTTTCTAAGGAAGGGTTTGAAAACGGAATTCATCAACCCTTGAATTGTAGAAGGTGCATTGGTAAGGCCAAAATGCATGACCAAAAATTCATAATGACCCTCATGAGTTTGAAATGATGTTTTAGAAATATCTTCAGTCTTCATTCTAATTTTATGATATCCTGAACGAAGATCCAACTTGGTAAAATAAATTTCTCCATGTAATTCATCCAATAATTCATCAAACACAGGGATGGGAAGTTTATCTTTAATAGTGAGCTTATTGAGCTCCCTATAATCTGGACACATGCACCATGATCCATCCTTCTTATGCACCAATACTACTAGAGCAGAGAAATAACTTTGATTAGGTTAAATTATACCATCCTCTTAACATTTCTGCAATCGTATGTTCAATTTCGCTCTTTTGGACATAATGATATCTATAAGGCCTGATGTTTGGAGGAACACTTCCTAGAATCAAATGAACAGCATGATCATGATCACGAATAGGTGGGAGTCCTTTGGGAGTTTCAAACACCTTGGAATGATTGTCCAAGTCTTTTTGGAGATCTGGATAAATAGATGGTTTTGATGTTGGAACTTCTAGTGAGTATAATTGTGAAATTATGCCTCGTTGTTCTTTCTTCATAAGCTTTGTCATGACATTAGAGCTTATTATCTTTCCTGAATAACCTGCGATAGCCTGTAATTCGACTTCCTTTCCTTCTAAAAAAAATTTCAAGTTCTTGAAAATTAAAAGCTACACTCCCCAAATATTGTAACCATTTTATTCCTAGTACAACATCAACACCTCCCATTGGAATGGAAAGCATTGGACTATTCAATACGTATTCCCCCATGGTTAGCTTGATATTGTGGAATTTTCCAGAGAAATTTATATTCCTCCATTTTCAACCATCACTTGCATTCTGGTGTTGGGTATAGGAAGCAATTCAATTCCTTGGCTACCTTACAATGAATAAAATTATGGGTACTACCCGAATCAGTCAACACTATTACCTTTTTCTTCTTGATATGTCCTTCTATCTTGAGATTTTGAGGAGTGGTAATTCCTGCCAATGCATATATGGTCAGACTCATTTCTTCTTTCTCTGGGGTTGGTTCCCAGTGTATATCCTCTTCTTCTAAAGTTTCTTGTTCATTTTCTTCCTCCTCTTCACAATCTATGTAAAATAATTTCTTCTCAGCACACTTATGACCTTTAGTGTATTTTCTATCATAACTGTAGAAAATCCCTTTTGCTCTTTTTTCTTCCAATTTTTGTGGTGTCAACCTAGTAATTTGTGGAATTCTAAAAGTAGAAACACTTCCATATTTATAGATGTGATTGGTAGGCTTCCTTGTCTCTATAATTTTACATTCATTTTTTCTTGCCAACCTGAATGCCTTCTCCAATGAATCGGGTTCCCAAAGGCGAACCTCATGTTGGATGTTATCCTTTAAATTCCCTATGAAGACATCAATCTTGTGCTCCTCTGGAATATCATTTACCCTTATATTAAATTTTTGGAAGTCCTCAATGTGCTCCACCACTGAACCCTTTTGTTTGAGATTTATTAGTTGAATAATGAAGGTTTTTCTCTTTGTATCCTCATAATGTGCTATCATTTCCTCCGTAAAAATTGGCCAAGTGATAAGTTTTTTTACGAGAGAAAAGCCATCAATACCATACAAATGTATTTTTTTCTAAATATAAAGTTGCAATGTGTACCTTTTGTGTGTTTTGCACATTATTGAGATCAAAATATTGCTCCATATGTAGTATCCATGTTACGAGATCCTTTCCATCAAACTTCCTCATATCGATCTTTAGCATATGGTGGGTCTTCCATCCAACATTCGAGTTTATGAAATCAAGATTAACATTTATTTTTTTCTCATCATGAGTTTCCTCTACTATATTTTCACCATTAGGAACCATTTCTTGTATCAACTTTGTCAAACCTTCCATTTTTTCCTCCATGTCTTCCATGTCTTCCATGCCATTCTTCAAACCATCCATCTTAGCTTCCACACCTTTATTCAAACCCTCCATATTATCTTCCATGCCTTTATTCAAACCATCCATATTATTCTTCAAACCATCCATCTTCTCTTCCACGCCTTTCTTCAAAACTTCCATTTCATTTTTTGTTTCTCTTTGCGAGAGCAAAATTCGATGCACTTGCTCTTTTAATTTTGATATATCATGTTGCACATATTCATATTCATGAGTCATAGTACAATATTCTGAGGGCTTAATAGTTGTTGAATTCTTTTTAGGGGGAATTTTAGAACCCAATACCGATATTCGTGCTTCAATATGCCCTTATAATCACTTCAAATTGATTTTTCAAACAAGACATATGCAATTTGAAAAAAAAAATACACAAATTTTTCTTTCTTTTGAGGAGATCGATATTGAAACTTAATTATCTTTGTGATTTAGGATCTTCAATATCTGAAATTAGGTCCTGTAGTAGCCCTATGAATCTTCTTTTGAATTCCATAGGTCTGAACTGATTTGGATGCTTCAAGACAAAGTTATGCCCAATCTCCCACAATGACCTAATTATGGACTAGTTCAATAGAGCGAACTTGTACGGTGTAACATGTGTAATTTTTTCCTCCTTCGGCTCTTAAATTGATACATAGGAAACTAAAGTCCATGTAATTTCGGCTGCATCTTACAGAATTCCAATCCGATGCTCAGAGAGAGAGTTATGGAGATTTTCCCAAGGTAACCTCTCTTAGATGAAATTTGGGAGCCTGCAGAAACCCAACATCCACATATCATATCTCCGAAAATGTTGCTAACCAAGTGTTGGGGTTCTCATGTTTTGGTAAGCTTGTTAATACCAAAAGATGAGACAGCATCAAACCACTTTCAGACCTTAGGATCTAGCCGTCCTGGGTCCAGATAGGGTTCTCTCTATATAAGCAAAGGTTTTATGTCTTTGAAGCTCAAAGTTTAAGATGTTAGGCTAGTTATAGGCATAGGGTTTGTTTGTTTGATTGTTTGTTTGGTTGCTGGTTATCAGGAAAGAAGGGTTCAAAACAAGGCAAGGCTGAGAAAAGAGGATCTAGGCAGAGGTGAAGTATTCCAAAGAGCATTCAAAACCATTGGGCAACGGAGTCAGGAAAGGATTTTCTTGCTAATCAATATGCAGGCTTTCAGTTGGGCTAGTCATCTAAAACATTGGATCTTAAAGATGATTATGTGGTATGGAATGGTAAGGGAGGAGGAACAATAAAGGTTTAGAATAAAAAGTTAAAGACCTAAGATCAGAGAGAGACTTTGAACTCTCAATGCTTCGGCCTCTAGCTTGAGGGATCTTAGAAAGGCCAGCTGGTTGTACAAGGATCCTAGTGGATAGGGCTAACTCTAATCCCCAGTGTTCCCAAATCTTCCAGCTAAATCCTAACAAGAACATCTAAGAACGGATTCATTTAATTCATACATCAGCTAGTAGGAAATAACATCCACTACACTGGTTAAATCAACTGAAATCAATTCTTAGATAACACATTAATAGAAAACATCAAAGGAAAGGAGAGCAGAAACATAGGGTACCCAACAAGGGTAAATCCTATGCCAGATTTCTGATGCAAGCCAGTAGAAATGAAATGAAATGGAATGCAAGTTAAACACAAATACAGAGATAGAAAAACATCACCGCTGCTTTAGATCAGGATCCAAAGAAATGTTCTTGTCATATTAAAAAGCAACACTAGTCAAGTACAACATTGCCAATAGTTGGATACTCAGTCAGAAAACATCCTCCTCAGCCTATCTTACAACTTTACACAGAGACTATGTCTCAAGAGAAACAGCTTGCAATTATCTGATAACTGATCAATAACCTTTACAATGAGTTTCTTCATGAATTTATAGCTCTAGTGGAGAAGAGAAGGTAGGTGAAACACTAAATGACGCATTAAACTAAGAAAAGAAAGAGGACCGAAGCCCATTCTGTTTAAACCCTATGCATTTATCTCTGGCACTCTTTGGGTGAAAGAGTGGTCTTCTCCAGGCTTCCATTTACTCCGAGCATGTCTCTGATGTACTTTGGCTGCAGCAATCTGCAGTACTTCTGGTGAATAAATAAAAAGGTAAATAAATGATGCTAGGATCTGCCATACTGTGAATCAAATTCTCTGATAGCATAGGACTGCTCCGTCAAGGTGGAAATATTTACTTGGACACAATGTAGACTGAAACAATAACGTGTACCATGTCCTTTCATGGAGAAAAAAATTCTGCTGATGTAGAAAACCTGATATATATTAATTTCTGCGCACTGTACCCTCTGTGAGCTCCGTGATATCTTCGATCTAGTGCTTGATGGCTCTGGGAATGTTTCGCAGAGTTTAAACCTGCTCTTTAAATGGTGATCATATCAATCACCTTCCTAGGCTTTGCCTCGTTACTTCGAACTCTGCACACGGTCCTTTCTGCATTTTTTGGCCGCTGTAATAAATATTGTGTACTCATGGCGGCTTTCACCACCCGATAACCCTGCAAAACACAAAAAACTGTTAAGACAACAATGTTGGGGACGCTTTGATGGCCTGCGGGATGGTGACTCAACCGTGGAGGAATGGCGAGAAATGGTGTGGAAGACTTGCCGTGGTGGAAACAGTGGGAAAGACAGTTGGAAGGTGGCGCAGATGGAAAATCAAATGAAAAACCTTAAACATCGACCTTGGAATGAAATATATATGAAGGGACAGGAGAATATACGGTGGAAATGCGTGGAAAGATGACGTGGCGGTACGAGGTCAACGGTGGGGCGTCTGGTTAAATCTGGACCGTCCGATCTCAGGAGGAGATCAACGGTGGGGAACGCATCAGAGGGCAGCAGACAGTGGGCCAGGGGTACGGATTTCCTTGGTTAACTCTCGTGCAGCTTAGTGGTGCGACAACCGTCGGATGGAGATCCCCAGATCGTACGATTGATATGCATATTGCATCGGGTCTGTGGACGAACAATAACGCGTGATGGAGGGTGGTTTTTGAACAGTGCGCAGAGCCACGTGTCAATTGATGAGTGGAATCATTGCGAAATAAGAATTACCGCCAACCCTCCAAAGGCAGTGCGATGGAAACCGGTGGTTTCGAACGAGCGCGGCTGCGAGGACCACCGAGCAGATTAAATACGGACCGTTGATCTGCGGACTGAATGGACGGTTGAGATGCGAACAGGCGGCAAATGGAGTGGGCTACAGGCGCTGCATTGTTTTGCGAAGACCGTCTAATCTAAACAGATCGACGGCTAATATGGCGTCCGATATCCACCTGCGGCAAGCACTTTCCACCTTAGCGCCTGGTTCCCGCGCCGGGGTCACGTGGTGAAAGAAGTACAAGGGGCTGGCCGAAAGGGGCTAAGACCCAATAGACATGAGAATATGGTTATTTGGCCCATTTTAGTGCAATTTCGGGGTCGGGAAAAGGTAACAATAGAGGAGAACAAGGGGAATTAGACCAAACAAGGGGTGAATGTAGAATTTAAAGGGGATTTTGGGAGGATTTAGAGGGACTAAGGGAGGAATTCTGCAGGGGTACAAGGGGAAATGCAGGCCTTTCTGGAGCACAGTTTTTTACAATCAGTGAGGCCCTTTAAACTAGGAATAACAGTGGGGGTTTATCCAAGGCAAAGGCACAGGAGGCTTCAAGGATGATGTGTCTTCAGGGGAGATGCATTCCTTGAAGGCGCAAAAAAAATTCAACCCCTTACTTTGCTTGTCAAAAAATTTATAGGGGGCTAACAGTGGCTCCACATGGGGATGGCTTCTTCTTGGAGTCAAGAATTCAGAAAATAAATCTTTGGTGTAGGCTAGATGCCTAGTGCTTGAGCCACCTTTCTTCTTTGATTTTTAGCTACCACAGTTGTGAAGACATCAATTTAGCAGAAAAAACTTTCCCAATCAATCTACCTACCCAGACTACAATCCTAGCATTTTCTTTTAGGGTGCATTTGGACTAGCAGACCCTTTACATCATTTATTTTATAAATAGAAAATAAACCTATTCTAAATCTACCCTTATCACTCCATGAGACCAGATTAGACTGTTGGTCTCATATGTTTCTCTACCTAATCTAATATCTGCTGGGATTAGACTGTCCAGCAGATTTCTTCTCTACATTCTACAATAGAAATTGAAAATAGTCAAGCCAGGATTATACTGTCTGACTTGCTGGGCTTTGCAGAAATTAAAAACATCTAACTACATGCTCACAGACTGAGCTTTATTGAGCTTTTCCTACCTACCCTACTCTAACTAGATATCTATGATGCTCTACGTGATACAATAATACCAATGCAGCCAGTCAAGCAGTAGCAAAAAAGGATATGAGTATTGACTCCCTGCCAAAGATAACCACAGGGTGCTCTGCATGTAGTTCTTCAAAACTAAGGTCACCATCAGTAGTGACCACTCCTGATGAATCTGGCCCGTGTTAAAGATCAATGCTGGAGTATTTGAGCAAATTAGGGCCTCCATATATTTTGCCACAGGATCAATGAACACATGGTGTACAAGTTCTTCTTTTAGGCCCTCCATGATTGGTAGGTTGTCTTTATCCTGGGAAGCTTTGATTACTGCATCTTCAAAGTGGCTATCGAAAGCCTGATCCCCTTCTTCTTGTACTTCAACAGGCAGTGGAATCTCTTCCCTCTTAGGGGTAGGGAGACTTTCCAAGAATGCTCTGGGGTCTCTAAACTGGTATGATTTCTCTTGTGAGTTCAGAAGTTCAATCTCAGCTTCATACCTTTCAACCACCAACTCTATAAAAAATTTCTTAAGCACAGGATTGTATTTCTAGCTGCGAAGAATAGCCCCTGGAAGTTCCTCCACCTTCAATTCTGCCAAGTCACTAGAAATTGTATTACGACACACTACTATGAAATCTGGGAACATTTCTGCAAACCGTTCAGGGTCTTCCATAAGTGAAGTGACTTGGTCTTTGGCATGGATGATGTTGTATTGTGGCATGGTCTCCCAGTGGAGTCTTGTGAACACACAGATAATCAGTGGCCTACTGATCACCAATGAAGTCCTTTAATCATTTAGGAACTGTGGAGTCACCAGGTGGATGATTTACAACTTTACTGTCCACCACAGTGATTTACCAAATCAGGCTTATTGGTCTCGTCCCCAGCGGAGTCGCCATTATGTTGGGGTTTTCATGTTTTGGTAAGGTTGGTAATACCAAAATATGAGACAACATCAAACCACTTTCAGACCTTAGGATCTAGCCCTCCTGGGTCCAGAGAGGGATCTCTTTATATAAGAAAAGGTTTTATGTCTTTGAAGCTCAAAGTTTAAGATGTTAGGCTAGTTATAGGCACATGGTTTGTTTGTTTGATTGTTTGTTTGGTTGCTGGTTATCAGGAAAGAAGGGTTCAAAACAAGGCAAGGCTAAGCAAAGAGGATTTAGGTAGAGGTGAATTATTCCAAGGAGCATTCAAAACCATTGGGCAATGGAGTCAGGAAAGGATTTTCTTGCTAATCAATATGCAGGCTTTCAGTTGGGCTAGTCATCTAAAACATTGGATCTTAAAGATGATAGTGTGGTATGGAATGGTAAGGGAGGAGGAAAAATAAAGGTTTAGAATACAAAGTTAAAGACCTAAGATCAGAGAGAGACTTTGAACTCTCAATGCTTCGGCCTCCAGCTTGAGGGATATTAGAAAGGCCAGCTGGTTGTAAAAGGATCCTAGTGGACAGGGCTAACTCTAATCCCCAGTGTTCCCAAATCTTCCAACTAAATCCTAACAAGAACATCTAAGAACGGATTCATTTAATTCATACATCAACTAGTAGGCAATAACATCCACTACACTGGTTAAATCAACTGAAATCAATTCTTAGATAACACATTAGTAGAAAACATCAAAGGCAAGGAGAGAAGAAACATAGGGTACCTAACAAGGGTAAATCCTATGCCAGATTTCTGATGCAAGCCAGTAGAAATGAAATGAAACGGAATGCAAGTTAAACACAAATACGGAGATAGAAAAACATCACCGCTACTTTAGATCAGGATCCAAAGAAATGTGCTTGTCATATTAAAAATCAACACCAATCAAGTACAACATTTCCAATAGTTGGATACTTAGTCAGAAAACATCCTCCTCAACCTATCTTACAACTTTGCACAGAGACTATGTCTCAAGAGAGACATCTTGCAATTCTCTGATAACTGATCAACAACCTTTACAATGAGTTTCTTCATGAATTTATAGCTCTAGTGGAGCAGAGAAGGTAGGTGAAACACTAAATGAAGCATTAAACTTAGAAAAGAAAGAGGGTCGAAGCCCATTCTATTTAAACCCTATGCATTTATCTCTGGCACTCTTTGGGTGAAAGAGTGGTCTTCTCCAGGCTTCCATTTACTCCAGGCATGTCTCTGATGTACTTTGGCTGCAGCAATCTGCAATACTTCTGGTGAATAAATAAAAAGGTAAATAAATGATGCTAGGATCTGCCATACTGTGAATTAAATGCTCTGATAGCATAGGACTGCTCCGTCAGGGTGGAAATCTTTACTTGGACACAATGTACACTGAAACAATAACGTGTACCGTGTCCTTTCATGGAGAAAAACATTCTGCTGATGTAGAAAACCTGATATATATTAATTTCTGCGTGTTGTACCCTCTGTGAGCTCCGTGATATCTTCGATCTGGTGCTTTGATGGCTCTGGGAAGGTTTCGCATAGTTTAACCCTGCTCTTTAAATGGTGTTATGTATATTTTATTAATTGTTAGTTAGATATAGTTATATTAGGTTTTATTAAGTGAAATGGCATGATCAAAGATCATGCCTCTTCACCAAGGGACACCATGAGGCTATATTTAAAGCCTGGGTGATTTCCCTTTGTAATCATCTCTCATATCTCATTTTTTAAAAATAATAATAAATACTTATTGAAGTTTACCAGAGTTTTTACACTCCATTAATAATTATTATTGTTAATAATTATATAACTGATTTATATATTATATAATTTTTAAATCAATAATTATATATATATATATATATATATATATATATAATAATTATATAAATTATTTTAAAAAAATAATAATTATTATTATTTAAAAAAAAAGAAAAAAGAAAAATATATGATGAAATGTGGCCTGCAAGTGTTGTTCTATTGAAGTGATTGGATCCAGTGTGAAAATTGATGAAACGTGGTCCAAGGTGGTGCTGAGGGTTGTAGCCTTCAGTCAGGGGGTCGTAGCTCCCTTCCAGGTTAGGCTGGTAAACGAGATCGGGGGGTCGTAGCTCGCCGGAAAGAGGCGTAGCGAGTCGGAGGTCGTAGCTCCTTCGGGGAGAGGCCCAGTAGCAGTAGCAGTGGGTGCTGCCCGTCTTTGGTCATCTAACGCCGGCCACACATATGTTATAAGATGTTTTCTCTATAATAAAATATTGAAGAAAATTTAGAACAGCTGCAGGCGGTGGTTTTCTCTAAGCTTGGGTTTCACCTAAAAATCCTGGTGTTCATAATAGCGATGCACATGTGCGGTTATTACATTTCTTCACGCATGTTCTTTGTATTGAATATCTGATGAATAAATGAAGGAATGATTTGAGTGATGAATTAATGACATATATAGATATCTGTGTATACGCTAGTTTCGTAAAGGGTATCCGCGTATATACGCAAGTCTGGTTCAGGAAAGTAGCGTATGCTTTTTAGAAGCAAAAAAAGTGAAAGTTTTGAATATGCAGTAAATACTGATTCACCCCCCCCTCTCAGTATTTTTCCCAACAATTGGTATCGGAGCCAAGTTCCTTCTACAGAAGCTTGATCGCTTGAAGGAGATCCGTCACAATGGGAAGTATACATACAAAAGCCTTGCTGAATTTTGGTGCAAAAGTATAGGCTCTCGCAAAAGAATGTGATGAAGAAAAGGGTACCTTTGTGGATTCTTTAGAAGACAATAATCTTCTTGAAGAAAACATTCAACTCAAAGTAAGCCTAGAGGAAAAGAACATAATCATTGAGACTTTTAAAAATCAGCTTGAAGCAAGAGAAAAACGCATGGAGGATCTAGAATGTGAAGTAGTAAGTCTAAGGAAGGATAATGAGAAATTGAATTCTCTCAATCTCAGATTTGCTAAAAGTTCAGAAACCTTGAATGAGATTATCAAGGTACAACGGTCTCCTTTTATAAAAACAGGTCTTGGATATACTGGGGAATCTTCTCAGAAATCAACACCAAATTCTCTAAAAGCAGCCACTGCTGGTTCTCTACATTCAGCCACTCAGCAAGAGAACAAAGGATCTTTACAGGTAAAGCAAGATCACCTCAATTCAAGAAACACTAACAGGGAGATCTTTCAAAATGGCTACAACCAACAGGTAAAGTCTAATAGAAGATTTCATGATCACTGAAATTTCTACTTCAATGGTCAATGTTTCACATGTCACAACTTTGGTCATAAAGCTATTCAATGTGTTGCATATAAAACCATCATGACCAGAGAAGCAAGAAAGATAAGGATGAATGATGAACCAAAGAAGAACACCTATAACAATTTTTCTCCTCTCCAAAATGAAGTTGAATGTACTTATTGCAATAACTTTGGTCATGAAGAATCTGAATGCAGGAGCAAGGTCCAGCCAAAAGAGCATGTTCCCTCAAGCTCTAAAGTATGGAAAAAGAAAGAATTACAGGTTGAAAATTGTGGGATAGCGTTATTTGCAGAGGGTGAAGAGAATCAATGGTATATTGATAGCGGGTGTTCAAGACACATGACAGGTGACAAAAGCAAGCTGCATACTTATAATGCTCTAGAGAAGGAAAAGAAAGTTACTTTTGGAAATGATACTCTTGCTGTTATTAAAGGAAAAGGGTCAGTATTTCTAAAAGAAAAGGTGAAGGCTAAAGATGTCATGTATGTGGATGGATTAAGGCATAACCTATTGAGTGTTAGTCAAATGTGTGATCAAGGAGCAGAAGTGGTCTTCAGTTCCAAAGAATGTGTGGTTCGTGATCTTGATACGGGTAAAATCATTATAAAAGGAAAAAGAAATCCAAGCAACCTGTATGTACTCAACGGCATAGAACAATGTTACTTAAGCAAATCTTCAGAAAATTGGCTATGGCATCGAAGACTGGGACATCTGAGTTTCTCTCAAATCAAGAAAGCAAGCAAACTTCAAGCTGTTCGTGATCTTCCCAAGATCAATCTTCGAGAAAGTACCATATGCAAATCTTGTCAATTTGGTAAGCAGACCAGAGTCCGATTTAATGCCAAAGAAGGTTCATCAAGTAAGCCTCTTGAACTCATTCATAATGACATCTGTGGACCTATGAGGAAAAAGTCATTACGTGGGGAAGAATACTATATCCTATTTATTGATGACTACTCCAGAATGTGTGAGATCGCGTTTATTAAACACAAAGATGAAGCCTTTGAAAAATTTCAGAAGTTCAAAGCACTGGTTGAAAATGAATTGGATTCAAAAATCAAGTGTCTTAGATCTGATCGAGGAGGAGAATATTCATCAAATGAATTCTTTGAATTTTGTGAACAACATGGCATTAAAAGACAGTTCTCTGTAGCAGGCACTCCACAACAAAATGGTGTAGCAGAAAGAATGAATAGAACGATTGTTCAAATGGCCAGAGCTATGCTTACTGACTCTAATGTTCCTAACATGTTTTGGAGTGAAGCAGCTCGTGCAGCAGTTAACATTCTCAACAAGGCTCATGTTCGGGTAAACAGTGATAAAACTCCATATGAACTCTGGTATGGCAAATCTCCCACTGTAAAGCATTTTAAAGTTTTTTGAAGTAGATGCTTTATCAAAAATAATGATGAAAAACTTGGCAAGTTTGACCCTAGATCAGATGAAGGGATACTTCTTGGCTACTCATCTTCAAGCAAAGCATTCACATGTTACAATAAGAGGCTTCAAAAGGTTGTTGAATGTATTGATGTTGTTATTGACGAGTCCCCTGCAGCTCCTAAAGAAGAAAAACAAACAACAGAAGAAGATGATGATGACATATGGCCTTCTACATCAAATAGAAATGATATAGACAGTGAATCAAATGAAGAACCTGAAAATGATTTATCTGAAAAGGCTCCATCCAGATATGTTCAAAAGAATCATCCTGAATCTCAAATTTTGGGAGACAAGGAATCAGGTGTATGAACAAGGAGAACTCTTGCGGGATCTTCTAGTAATTTGGCACTTCTATCCACAATTGAACCACACAATGTCAATGAAGCTATCAAATATGAATGTTGGAATAATGCCATGGATGAAGAAATTGAGCAAATTGAAAAGAATGACACTTGGGATTTGGTACCAAGACCTCATGATAAAAATGTCATTGGAACTAAATGGATCTTCAAGAACAAGTTAAATGAGAATGGGGATGTTGGAAGAAACAAAGCTAGACTGGTTTGCAAAGGGTATACTCAACAAGAAGGTATAGACTTTGAAGAAACTTTTGCTCCTGTAGCTAGACTTGAAGCCATAAGAATGTTTCTTGCTTTCTCAAGCTATCAACGAATCAAAGTTTATCAACTGGATGTTAAGTCTGCTTTTCTTAATGGTGATCTAGAAGAAGAAGTATATATAGAACAACCGGAAGGATTCATTTTGGGAAATGATGCAAATCTTGTTTTTAGACTTAAAAAGGCTCTGTATGGACTCAAACAAGCTCCAAGGGCTTGGTATTATCGTCTTGACAAATATCTTCATCAACAAGGATTCACAAAGGGATCTGCTGATAGCAACTTATACACAAAAGTTGAAAATGATAAACTATTGATTGTAGTTGTATATGTTGATGATATCATTTTTGGGAGTAACGAAGAATCTATGAGTCAAAAATTTGCTTCTGTCATGCAGCAAGAATTTGAAATGTCTTTACTTGAGGAACTAACATTTTTTCTTGGCTTGCAAGTGCATCAATCTACAGATGGTATATTTCTATCACAAGCAAAATATCTTAAGCAAATTCTGAAGAAGTATGGCATGGAAGAATGCAAACCTGTAAGTACACCAATGATAACCGGATGCAGTCTCAGTTCTAATGATGATTCTCCCACTGTGAATCAACCAGAATACAGATCGATGATTTGAAGTCTACTTTATCTCACTGGGACCAGACCAGACATTATGCATGCTGTTGGGATTGTTGGACGATTCCAAGCTAATCCAAAAGAGTCTCACCTTCAGGCTGTCAAAAGGATATTCAAATATCTACAAGGAACTCAAGACTTTGGTCTATGGTATCCAAGGGATGCTGATCTTACTCTTCATGCTTACACTGATGCAGATTGGGCTGGAAGTGTTGATGATCGGAAAAGCACTAGTGGTGGTGCATTTTACATGGGGCCCCGGTTAGTATCTTGGTTCAGCAAGAAGCAAAATTCTATTGCCTTATCCACAGCTGAAGCAGAGTATGTAGCTGCCGCATCTTGTTGCACTCAACTCCTATGGATGATGCAAACCTTGCAAGATTTTCAAATCAAATGTGCAACTCCTATCTCCATTATGTGTGATAATACAAGTGCCATCAGTATCTCAAAGAATCCTGTCATGCATTCAAAAACCAAGCACATTCCCATCAAATATCATTTCCTACGTGAACAAGTGCTTGAGAAAAAAGTGAAGTTGGAGTATGTTACCTCCAAAGAACAAGCTGCTGATATCTTTACCAAACCTCTGCCCAGGGAAGTGTTCGAGTATCAAAGACAGAAGCTGGGAGTGGTCTCTGCCAGTCAAAAGAAAAAATCTGCATAATTTTTTAGAAGATGGCTTGGGATACGCGGGTTTCCTGAAACACAGTCGCGTATGTACGCGAGTTCCTGCACATAAAACCGCGTATGTTTGGTTGCTGACAATTTTTGGTTGGATCAGCTCTCTTCAGCACAGCTGCAGTGCTATTTGGTATCTCTGATACTGTTTGGTAGCTCTGGTGGTGTTCCAGTTCTCATAATTCTGTTTCTATTGTTTTGATGAAGATGCCTTGATGATTTGTTGGTGGAAGTTTTCAGGATGCACAATCTAAGGGGGAGCCTTAGTCTTTTGGAAAAATTGCTTGGTTGCACAGATTCAGGGGGAGCATTAGCATTGCTGAGTATAATGCATTATTGGCATTATGGTGGTTCTGATATATGATCTCTCTTGAGGTCTTCTTGGTATTGGTCATGAAAAGTCATATTTGTAGTTTGATGAAAAGGTCTTGTTGAGACTCATGTTGTAAAATTGTAATATTCAGTCATGTAAGGACTTGTCAATTTTGTAAACCCACTTGGTTGGGTAGCTGAGTCAAATTTTGTAAACCCACTTGGTTGTGTAGCTGAATCAAATTTGTAAACCCACTTGGTTGGGTAGTTGAGTCTCATATGTAAATCCACTTGGATGGATAATTGATGTAAGTATGAGACTTTGGTGATAGGAAGAGTTATGTACTTCATTGACAAATTTGTTTGAAGATTCAGCATGAACTCAGGGGGAGCTTGGCCACTTCAGCACATATCAGATCTGCAGAATGTTTCTTCCACATGAGGAGAAAAGGGTAAGTGTGTTGGTTTTGATCCGCCCGTTGCCCTTGATGTCAAAGGGGGAGAGTGACATGGTGTGTGAATGAAGATAATGATGTGCCCGTTGCCCTTGATGTCAAAGGGGGAGAGTGACATGGTGTTTGAATGATGCCAAAAATGGAGAGAGTGACATGGAAAATAAGGAGAATGACATGGTGTCATTGTATTCTTAATGTATCTATCTGTTGTGGTAACCAAACACCATCATGGTTGCCATCAAGTCCAAAGGGGGAGATTGTTGGAAATATGATGCAGGATGTTGTCCTTGATGGCAACCCACTGAATGAAGATAAAGACATGCGACTGTTGACATATGTTGTCCTTGATGGCAATCCACCTGATGAAGTTATGCTTGACTTGATGGACTTGTTAAATGATGTAAATCTGAAGTGATATGATGATTGTTGATGATATGATGTTGAGTGTTGTACTTGAAAGGAAACCCACTTGATGAAGATGATGAAAACTTACTTGATGAAGTTGTGTTTGATAGAATATGTCCTTGATGAAGGAAATCTGATGTATCTACAGTATTTACAGAAGGCAATGAAGAAAGGATTTTAGAATGTACTCAGAGAATGATGAAAAAGAGCATGTCTCTTGGTATACGCGGATTGGACTAGGGGAAATCGCGTATGCACGCGGAAAAGAACGTGCCAAGTCGCGTATGGGCTAAAGCGCTCAAAAAGTGAAAATCTAGGGGCCCGTGGTATTGAAGGCTCATGGTATTGGTGCCCGTGGTATTGAAAAAGGGGCTCATGGTATTGACAAAGGGTAATCATATATAAGGAGAAGAAATTCATTGTGCAAATGATGAGTGTGGGTGCAAGATGTCTGAGCTTGAATGAATACTTCTCTCTGAAGTAGATCTGATTGGAAAGGGTTACACTTGAAGATAAATATGAATGTATGATGCACCAATGATGAAGAAGGGGATCTAGATCTGAAATGCACTTGTATTTACTAGATCTACTTATGGAAGGCCTAGATCTGTGATGAGGCGAACATCTAGGCGAACATCTGTCTGAAGTGAAAGGGTAAATCTGAACTGAATATCTGATCTGAAGAAGTATGCTGCTCTGGAATAATTGAAGATCTATACGCTACTTCAACGCGGAGGAAGCGCGTATATACGCAGCTTCAGCGAAGAGAAAGCGCGTATGCGCAATAAAATATACACTGAGGTATACGCCGGTTTGTGTGGACGGAAGCGCGTATATACGCGAAATCAGTGAAGTAAAAGAGCGTATGCAAACTATGGTTTGCTGAAGCAAGGGGTATGAAATATCTGAGCTGTTCTGCTGTGTTTATGCTATCTGATCTGTGTTGATATGTATCTGTTGATGATGTATGGTTGTGCTTAAAAGTATGAAAAGGGTCCAGTATGAAAATATGATGAAATGTGGCCTGCAAGTGTTGTTCTATTGAAGTGGTTGGATCTAGTGTGAAAATTGATGAAACGTGGTCCAAGGTGGTGCTGAAGGTTGTAGCCTTCAGTCAGGGGGTTGTAGCTCCCTTCCAGGAGAGGCTGGTAAACGAGATCGGGGGGTCGTAGCTCCCTTCCAGGAAAGGCTGGTAAACGAGTCAGGGGGTCGTAGCTCCCTTCCAGGAGAGGCTGGTAAACGAGCGCAGGTGGGTGCCTGCGTGCTGGTCAAGTCTGCGCCAGCACATATGTTGTAATATGTTTTCTCTATAATAAAATATTGAAGGCTGAGCAACTGCAGCGGTGGTTTTCTCCCGACTTGGGTTTCCACCTAAAAATCCTGGTGTTCATGTGTGATGCTTTTTGTCATGATTTATTCTGTTCTTACTGCACATGTTTACTGCTTATTGAATATCTGATGAATAAATGAAGGAATGATTTGAGTGATGAATTAATGACATATATAGATATATGTGTATACGCTAGTTTCGTAAAGGGTATCCGCGTATATACGCAAGTCTGGTTCAGGAAAGTAGCGTATGCATTTTAGAAGCAGAAAAAGTGAAAGTTTTGAATATGCAGTAAATACTGATTCACCCCCCCCTCTCAGTATTTTTCCCAACAGATTTCTGATGCAAGCCAGTAGAAATGAAATGAAACAGAATGTAAGTTAACACAAATACAGAGATAGAAAAACATCATCGTTGCTTTAGATCAGGATCCAAAGAAATGTGCTTGTCATATTAAAAGCAACACCAGTCAAGTACAACATTGCCAATAGCTGGATACTCAGTTAGAAAACATCTTCTACAGTCTATCTTACAACTTTACACAGAGACTATGTCTCAAAAGAAACAGCTTGTAATTCTCTGATAACTGATCAACAACCTTTACAATGAGTTTCTTCATGAATTTATAGTTGAAGTGGAGCAGAGAAGTTAGGTGAAACACTAAATGAAGCATTAAACTGAGAAAAGAAAGAGGGTTGAAACCCATTCTGTTTAAACCCTGTGCATTTATCTCTGGCACTCTTTTGATACAAGAGTGGTCTTCTTGAGGCTTCCATTTACTCCGGGCATGTCTCTGATGTACTCTGCTGCATCAATCTGTAGTACTTATGGTGAATAAAAAAAAAGGTAAATAAATGATGCTAGGGTCTGCCATACTATGAATCAAATTCCCGGTAGCACAGGACTGTTGTCAGGGCTGGAAAATCTCTCTAGAACACGGCATAGGATGAGAACTGGATGGGCGCATCGTCCTTTATGGAAAGAACCTTCTGCTGATGTGAAAACCCTTTAGTATTATTTTATGTTCCTTGGACCTTCTGATTGATCCTTTGGGTTTTCGAACTGTTACCTTTGCCTTCTAAATCCCTAAAAAAGGCTCAAAAATCTTCAATTACGTGCCTCTAACTCTCTGCTGCTCCATTTCTGTCTCTGTCATCGAAAAACCGAGCTTTAATGGCGCCGGAGAGGTTTTGCAGAGTTCGAACTTTGTCCTTTAATGAAATTTATACTGCAGACACCTTTCTGGACATTTTCCTGTAATACCAGGCTCTGAATTTAGCTTCTTCTGCACACTGTGCCATTACAATAGTGTGTACGGATCATGGCGGTTATCCGCCTATCTATAACCCTGCAAAACACGCAAACACGTTAGGAAAACCATGCATGGAGGTGGTGGATGCAATGGGGATGACGAGAATGGCCATGCAGACTGGTGAGATGGCAGAAAAGTGCAGGGTGATGGCGGAAAATACAGCTTAACAGTGGAAGAATGGCCATGGTGAAAGCTGGCGGACTGCGGTGAAAAATTTAAATGCAAACCTTTGAAAAATGATCTCTAAATGAAATATGAATGAAATATAAAGAGGGTGGAGGACAACGTGATAAAAACACGTGGAGAGGTGACGTGGCGGGGCCCAGTCAATGGCGGGGCCAACTTTGAATCTGGACCATCCAATCTCGGGAGGAGATCGACGGTGGAAAACCCGGAGGGTGATTGAATCTGGATCGTCCGATCTCGGGAGGAGATTGACGGCTGAAAATTCATCGGAGGGCGATGGATAGTGGGCCAGGAGTACAGATACCTTGGGTCAATTTCCGTGCATCTTCGGGGTACGATGACCGTTGGATGGAGAGCCCCAGATCGGACGGCTGACGTGCATATTTCTCTGGGTTTTCTGCCGAACGATAATGCATGATAGGGAGGTGGTTTTGGAACAGTGCTGGTGCCACACATCATGCGATGAGTGGAATCACTGGGCAAATGAAAAATACCACCCATCCTGCAAAGGCGGTGTGATAGAAACCGTCGGATTTTGAACAGTGACCGTGGCGTGGGGACCACCGAGGCGAGCGGATTCCGGACCGTTGGATCTGCGGGTAAATGACTGACGGAGATGCGATGTACGGGGTGGCAAACGGAGTGAACGGTGGATGTTGTGGGGACGCGACGACCGTCCGATCTATACAGATCGACGGTTTAAAACGCACCCGATATGGATTCTGCAATAAGCACCTTTCGGGCTAGCGTGTGGTTCTAGCACCAGGCCACATGGGGGGAAATACGGTTCTGGGGCTAGCTGAAGGGGGCTAAGACCCATATACATGGAGAATATGGTTTTTGGCACATTTTAATGAAATTTGATGGCAGAAATAGGTAACGATAGAGGGAAAAAGGGGAAATTAAACCACACTAGGGATGTGTGTATGGTTTAGAGGGGGTTTTTGGGAAAGTTTAGAAGGATTAGGTGAGGGATTTTGGGGTGAAAAGGGGGACTTTAAGAAAGGGAAAAAGGGTTGAAAAGGGATATTTTGCAGGGATACAAGGGGCAAATGAAAGCCTTTTGGAGCACAATTTTTTGCAATCAGAGAGGCTTTATAATGGGAATCAGCAGAGGGGATTTTATCAAAGGACCAAAGGCACAAGGAGGCTTCAAGGATGATTTTTCTTCAGGGGAGATGCATTCCTTGAAGGCTCAAAAACAATTTAGCCCCCTACTTTTCTTGTCAAAAATTTATATGGGGCTAACAGTGGCTCCACATGGGGATGGCTTCTTCTTGAAGGAGTCAAGAATTCAGAAAATAAGTCTTTGGTGTAGGCCAGATGCCTTGTGTCTTGACCCATCTTCCTTCTTTGATTTTCAGCTGCCACAAACATGATAGATCAGGAGAAACATTCCCAAACAATCTACCTACCCATCCTACAATCCTAGCATTTTTTCTTCTAGGGTGCATTTGAACTAGCAGACCCTTTACATCATTTATTTTTTACAAGCATGAAAATAAACCTATTCTATTTCTGCCCTTATTACTCCATGAGACCAGATTAGACTGTTGGTCTCATATTTTCTCTACCTAATATAATATCTGCTAGGATTAAACTGTCTAGCAGATTTCTTCTCTATATTCTAAGACATAAATTGAAAACAGTCAAGCCAGGATTAGATTGTCTGACTTGCTGGACTTTGCAGAAATTAAAAACATCTAACTACATGCTCACACACTGAGCTTTATTGATATTTCCTACCTACCCTACTCTAACTGGAAATATATGATGTTATAGGTGACACAATAATGCCAATGCAGCCAGTCAAGCAGTAACAAAAAATGATATGAGCACTGACTGCCTGTCAGAGATAACCACAGGGTGCTCTGCATGTGGTTCTTCCAAACTGTGGTCACCATCAGTAGCGACCACTCCTGATGAATTTGGCCCGTGCTAAGGATCAATGCTAGATTTTTTGAGCAAATCATGGCCTCCATATATTCTGCCACAGGATCAATGAACACATGATGTACAAGTTCTTCTTTTAGGCCCTCCATGATTGGTAGGCTGTCTTTATCGTGGGCATCTTTGATTATTGCATCTTCCACTACATCTTCAAAGTGGCTATTGAAAGCCTGATCACCTTCTTCTTGTAATTCAACAGGCACTGGAATCTCTTCCCTCTCAGGGGGAGGGAGACTTTCCAAAAATTCTCTGGGGTCTCTGAACTTGTATGATTTCTCTTGTGAGTTCAGAAGTTCAATCTCAGCTTCATACCTTTCAACCACCAATTCTAGAAAAAATTTCCTAAGCACAGGTTTGTAATTTGAGCTGCGAATAATAGCCACTGGAAAGTCCTCCACCTTCTATTCTGCCAAGTCACTAGAAATTGTATCACGACACACTGCTATGAAATATGGAAACATTTCTGCAAACCATTCAGGGTCTTCCATTAGTGAAGTGACTTGGTCTTTGGCATGGATGATGTTGTATTGCGACATGGTCTCCAAGTGGAGTCTTGTGAACACACAGATAATCAGTGGCCTACTGATCACCAATGGATTCCTTTAATAATTCAGGAATTGTGGAGTCGCCAGGTGGATGATTTACAATTTTACTGTCCACCACAGTGATTTACCAAATCAAGCTTTTGGTCTTATTCCCCAGTGGAGTTGCCATTATGTTGGGGTTCCCATGTTTTGGCCAGATTGGCAAGGCCAAAAGATGAGAAAACATCAAACCACTTTCAGACCTCAGGATCTGGCCCTCCTCGGTCCAGAGAGGGATATCTCTATGTAAGCAAAGGTTTTATGTCTTTAAAGCTCAAAAGGTTAAGATATTAGGCTAGTTATAATGCTTGGAGTTTGTTTGTTTGATTGTTTGTTTGGTTGTTGGTCATCAAGAAACAAGGTTTCAATATAAGACAAGAATGAGAAAAAAGGATTTGGGTAGAGGTGAAGTATTCCAGGGAGCATTCAAAACCATTGGATAATGGAGTCAGGAAAGGGTTTACTTGCTATTCAATGTGCAAGCTTTCAGTTGGGCTAGTCATCTAAAACATTGGATCTTAAAGATGATTGTATGATATGGAATGGTAAGGGAGGAGGAACAATAAAGATTTAGAACACAAAGTTAAAGACCTGAGATCAGAGAGAGACTTTGAACTCTCAATGCTTCGGCCTTCAGCTTGAGGGATCTTAGAAAGGCCAGCTGGTTGCACAAGGATCCTAGTGGACAAGGCTAACTCTAATCCCCAGTGTTCCCAAATCTTCCAGCTAAATCCTAACAAGAATATCTAAGAACAGATTCATTTAATTCATACATCAGCTAGCAGGCAATAACATCCACTACACTGGTTAAATCAATTGAAATCAACTCTTAGATAACACATTTAATAGAAAACATCAAAGACAAGGAGAGCAGAAACATAGGGTACCTAACAAGGGTAAATCCTATGCCAGATTTCTGATGCAAGCCAGTAGAAATGAAATGAAACAGAATGTAAGTTAAACACAAATACAGAGATAGAAAAACATCACCGCTACTTTAGATCAAGATCCAAAGAAATGTGGTTGTCATATTAAAAGCAACACCAGTCAAGTACAACATTGCCAATAGCTGGATACTCAGTTAGAAAACATCTTCTACAACCTATCTTACAATTTTACACAGAGACTATGTCTCAAAAGAAACAGCTTGCAATTATATGATAACTGATCAACAACCTTTACAATGATTTTCTTCATGAATTTATAGCTGAAGTGGAGCAGAGAAGGTAAACACTAAATGATGCATTAAACTCAGAAAAGAAAGAGGGCCAAAACCCATTTTGTTTAAACCCTGTGCATTTATCTCTGGCACTCTTTTGATATAAGAGTGGTCTTCTCGAGGCTTCCATTTACTCCGAGCATGTCTCTGATGTACTCTGCTGCATCAATCTGTAGTACTTCTAGTGAATAAACAAAAAGGTAAATAAATGATGCTAGGGTCTGCCATACTGTGAATCAAATGCTCTGGTAGCACAAGACTATTGTTAGGGCTGGAAAATCTCTCTAGAATACGGCATAGGATGAGAACTGGATGGGCGCATCATCCTTTATGGAAAGAACCTTCTGTTGATGTGAAAACCATTTAGTATTATTTTCTGTTCCTTGGACCTTCTGATCAATCCTCGAGGTTTTCGAACTGGTACCTTTGCCTTCTAAATCCCTGAAAAAGGCTCAAAAATCTTCAATTACGTGCCTCGAACTCTCTGCCGCTCCATTTCTGTCTCTGTCAGCGAAAAACCGAGCTTTAATGGTGCCAGAGAGGTTTTGCAGAGTTTGAACTCTGTCCTTTAATGAAATTTATACTGCAGACACCTTTCCGGACATTTTCCTATAATACCAGGCTCTGAATTTAGCTTCTTCTGCACACTATGCCATTACAATAGTGCGTACGGATCATGGTGGTTATCCGCCTGTCTGTAACCCTGCAAAACATGCAAACACGTTAGGAAAACCATGCATGGAGGTGGTGGATGCAACGGGGATGACGAGAATGGCCATGCAGACTGGTGAGATGGCGGAAAATACAGCTTAACAGTGGAAGAATGGGCATGGTGAAAGCTAGTGGACTGCAGCAAAAATTTAAATGCAAACCTTTGAAAAATGATCTCTGAATGAAATATGAATGAAATATAAAGAGGGCGGAGGAAAACGTGATAAAAACACGTGGAGAGGTGACGTGGCGGGACCCAGTTGATGGCGGGGCTGACTTTGAATCTAGACCATCTGATCTCAGGAGGAGATCGATGGTGGAAAATGGTGGAGGTCGATTGAATCTGGGCCATCCGATCTCGGGAGGAGATTGATGGCTGAAAATGCATCGGAGGGCGATGGATGGTGGGCCAGGAGTACGGATACCTTGGGTTAATTTCCGCGCATCTTCGGGTTGCGATGACCGTTGGATGGAGAGCCCCAGATCGGACGGCTGACGTGCATATCACGTCGGGTTTTCTGTCAAACGACAACGCGCGATGGGGAGGCAGTTTTGGAACAGTGTTGGTGCCACGTGCCATGCGATGAGTGGAATCGTTGGCCAAATGAAAAATACCACCCATCCCTCAAAGGCGGTGCGATAGAAACCATTGGATTTTGAACAGTGACCGTGGCATGGGGACCACCAAGGCGGGCAGATTCCGGACCGTCGGATCTGCAGGTAAATGAACGGCGGAGATGCGATGTACGAGGTGGAAAACGGAGTGAACGGTGGATGTTGTGGGGATGTGACGATCGTCCGATCTATACAGATCGACGGTTTAAAACGCGTCCGATATGGATTCTGCGATAAGCGCCTTGCGGGCTAGCGTGTGGTTCTAGCGCCAGGCCACATGGGGGGAAATACGGTTCTGGGGCTAGCCGAAGGGGGCTAAGACCCATATACATGGATAATATGGGTTTTGGCACATTTTAATGAAATTTGATGGCAGAAATAAGTAACGATAGAGGGAAAAAGGGGAAATTAAACCACACCAGGGATGTGTGTATGGTTTAGAGGGGGTTTTTGGGAAAGTTTAGAAGGATTAGGGGAGGGATTTTGGGGTGAAAAGGGGGACTTTAACAAAGGGAAAAAGGGTTGAAAAGGGATATTTTGCAGGGATACAAGGGGAAAATGAAAGCCTTTTGGAGAACAATTTTTTGCAATCAGAGAGGCTTTATAATGGGAATCAGCAGAGGGGATTTTATCAAAGGACCAAAGGCACAAGGAGGCTTCAAGGATGATTTATCTTCAGGGGAGATGCATTCCTTGAAGGCTCAAAAACAATTTAGCCCCCTACTTTGCTTGTCAAAAATTTATAGGGGGCTAACAGATCTGACATGCATGCAACTAATAATAGTAAATCCTCAGTTGCATGTGAGATCACTGATTGTGAATTAATTAATATTTAATTCAATAGATCTCTCAACAGTGTATCTTCAGTTACAACTAGCACAACTAAGTTTAACTCACTTAACTGAGTTAAACTGATTTAAAACTTGCACTAACTCATGCACCACTACACTTTGAACTCTGTTACAACTAGAATTACTCAGCATGCCTCACCAACAACCTCTAACTCGAAATCCACTAGCTAACTGTATTTATCACTTTCAGTTAACTCACTCAAGTCCACATTGAGAATAGATTATAGTTTAATATCCATCTTAACTAAGGGATAACCAAAATAGACATGCACCCAAAAATAGCACTATGGGCCCCACCCTAGTCTGGATGCTTAATGCAACCAGGTGCTGAATGCAACTAGGTGATGAATGAAACCAGATGCTGAATTTAACCAGGTGCTTAATGCACAAGGCATGGGTGATGAACCTTCTTGTTGAATCTCAACACTCCCTCTCAACAAGAAAGGGATTATCCTTCACCCTGATCCTGTCTCTATGCTATTTGAATTTTCTCCTGGTGAGCGCCTTCACCAAAATATCTGCATCCTGATCTTCCATGGGAATGTACTGAAGAAAAATGATCCTCCTATGCACACAATCTCTAAGATGATGGTAGCAGATATCTATATTCTTGGACCTATCATGAAACACTGGATTAATCGAGAGTTTAATGCAACTATTATCACAATGAATCACTGTCAGATCCATCTGAGAACCAAAAAAACCAACCAATATCTTTCTCATCCAGATAGCCTCACATGCAGCTTGACTTGTTGCCATGTATTCCACTTTCACTGAATTGAGTGCCACAGATCATTGTTTCCTGCTATACCAGAAAATTGTTGTCAATCCAATGATAAATATCCCCCCTGATGTGCTCTTTATGTCTGATGGAAAGCCAACCTTATCTGCATCTGTGAAGCCATGCAACTTCACTCCATCCATCCATCTGTACCATAGACCATACTCTGATGTGCTCCTTAGGTATTTTAGTACATGCTTCCCCACCTTCCAAAAGAGCTTGGTAGGCTTAACCATAGCTTGAATCAAATGGTTAACTGCGTAGCAAATGTCTAGTCTCATGTTCACCAAATACATTAGCGAACCCACTAACTGTCAATAGACAGTAGCATCCACTACCTGTCCAGAAGTATCATCCTCTTTCCTCCAATTTCCTGGAAGAGGAGTATCCATGGGTTTGCAACTATCCATGTTAAACTTACCCAGTATATCCTTTGCATACTTGCCTTAAGACACAAAAATTTCACCATCCCACTGCCATATTTCCAATCCAAGGAAACAATGAAGGAGTCCCATGTCCTTCATTTCTGTTATGTAGATAAATCCTCTCTGCGAACAGAGACGATCCCTCTAGCCCTAACTTGGGTCTAGTAACAAGGAATCATGCTAGAGTGTAGGTTCCTATACATTTGAATGAAAGAGGATGCGAATAAGATGGCCTACCTATGGTACAAAGTTGTCATTGACACTCGTAGTGATGATGAGAACCTCCTGCTCCTGATCGAAGGCAAGTCACAACCCTTCCGCTTATCACGTTTGGACACTTGCACAGAGATCAGAAAACGAAAACCACATACTAATTTCATCCAAAAAATACTAGTCAGTCAAAGAAGACTAGCATATTGCATTCGATAAAGACAAAACAGAAGATGGGAACCAGACAATAGTCACTTATATTAATAGGTAGAAAGAAGAGATACAACCATGATCTGACGTTGTGGTCTCCTCCAGTGGGGCTCGGGTGAAGCACGTCTCAAAGCTCGTTGGGGAATTTAGACGGGATAAGGGACCTCTCAATGGATTTATCCTTGTTCTACCTTCTCAATAACTCAGTTATTCAACTATAATGTGTTCATCTCTTCAGCTGTATGATTCTCTTCATTCAGTTCTGCAAGTTCAGCTCTCCAAGTTCGGCTAGTTTTCATAAAGGGAGAAGGCTTGTTTTTACAGAGGAAAAGGAGGAGATTGGGATCCCCACAAAGGTGGAAGGGAGGCATATCCTTTAGGAGTGTTCCAAGGGAGGTGGAAACTACTAACTAAAGAAGGAGGCCCGTGGTTGTTTCAGTTCAACCACTCCCAACGACTCATCCTGGAGGTGGTTGGAATGGAACCTTCGCCTCTATTTTTTAAAAAAAATTCATAAATAGCTTGGCGTGGGCATTACACTGGGACAGAGCGCTAGGTGGCACAGGCCCTAGTGTTAATCTTCCACATCAACGCGAGGGCAAAACTAGCTATTCGCGCCAAGGAAAAAAGAGGGATTTTTACAGCTCTGCTTAGGGAAATGTAAACAAGAAGAATGTTTCCTTGATCAAAAGGGATGCAATGATGTTATTTGCAAGGCATGAAACTATTCAGAAGTCACAGAAATGACCCTCCAATGTGCGGGATGGGGATTGCAGGGACAGTGACAATATTTTGTGTAACAGATGCCCCCTAAAGCATGAAGTCCAAGGGAGAGGGAGGGGTGAAATGATTTATGAGAATGCGTTCGAACCAAACACTGCTATCAGAAAAATTGCAATTACAAATACAACTGATATATCTGATACATGAACATGGTCGCAGCCATCCAATCAAAGAGTCATGCAATGAGTCATGATAATCCACAAAGAACCCATAGACTAGAGTTTATCAAACAAAACCCAGGGTCTTGTGCTCCATCTCGATCCGAACAAGTACAAATTCAAGCATGCGAATATATGAGTTGAATTTGAACATGCAAGAAAATCGTCTGATTAGCATCCAATGATGAAAGCTGTTAACAGACGCGAGAGAAACCACCAATAATCACAATGGCTCTCAAGGTACGAAAGGTACAATCCATGAAATGTGAACAGTGATCTAGCGTTGTGTTAGCACTCAAATCTACCTTAGGCTGAAATAAGGTAAAACTCAAGGCAACATCAAACCAAGCTTAGCCTCGTAGGTAGCCCTACGAGGACAGGAGAGGGCTCTCTCCGGGTCTATCTCGGAAAAAGATCTTCAAAAGGGGCTGAGATGACTTATAATGGATACTGATCTTAGGCTAGTAAATAGATAGGAAGGTTTGATTTAAATTTTTTGGGTTTTTGTTGGAAAAATGGGAAAAACAATTTTGGGCTCGGGGATGAGGCCAGATCTTTGCAGAATTCGAGTTGGGGCAAGGTAGGAAGTAGTCTTGATGCTTTTGATTATGTGTATGGATGGATCAGAATGACAAGGAGCTGAAGAGGGCAAGGGAGAACAGGGATCCTCTCCAAACTGGCGAAAACATATAAAACTAAACAAATTCAAAGGCAGAGCACTGGAATCAATGGATTCTACCTCATTTACTCATTCATTTAGTTTCAGAAGCAAAAGAAGGGAATGGCATACATTAAACATTAAAGAACTTACAAATAACTGAGAGAACACACCATCAAAACTGAAATCCACAAGAATCCCAACAGGTGCTGCAAAACCTCTGATCTTTCCTTAGCCAAAATGCAGAAAATATGTACAATAGTGTGCCAAACTTTTCCCAAGAGTCCAACCTTGAAAGTGTCTCAGAAAATACAATAAATAGACAAGTATAACCCCTTCCCATGCCTCTAGGGGTCGAGCTCATGCTTCTAGGAGCAGTTTGAACCAATTCTAAACAAGGAGCTAAAATCTAGGCAGCCAAACAACCTGCCTCTATAAGCTAGGAAACTGATCCATTCACTTGATTTTCACTTTTTTGTGAATGAATCATCTAGAACAAGTAAATACATGCCAAAATTACATCATTTTTGTCAAATTACATCAATCTGGGTCAAAAATTACATCAAGAGGTGAAACTAGTCCAAACTGGCCGAATTTCTAAGCTGGAAGGTGAAAAATAGGCTAATTTCCTCTATGCGCCGCGCGCCAAAGCTCTATGCGCTGCGCGACTTTGGACCTGATTTTGGAGCACTTCCCGGAGTCCAAATTGAGCTCATGATAGCTCGTTGGAAAGCCCTAGATGTTGGCTATCCAAAAAAAGTGTAATATTTCAATTTGGAGCTCATTTTCCCCTCCAAAACTTCATTCTCCCAGAAGTACTTCCTGCTGGTGCAAAAGGTGGCAGAAAGGTGATTTTCATGGTGTTTTTGGCCCTTTTGATCATCCAGAACTTGATGAAATTCTTCGGCCATTTCTGAGCATGCATAACTTACCATGAAAAATCCAAAAATACAAATTTTTCCTCCAGAAAGTGTCCCAATCATAAGCGCGCGTCGTGACGCGCTACGCGTTGGGCGGAAAAACCTGTTTTGAGACCAAAATTTTCAAAAATGACAAAAAATTCTCCAAATTTGCTGAAATTCGGAGCGAAGATCCCTCATCATGCCTCATGCTCAGCCAATGAAGCCTCGGCCAAAATCCGGAGTGGATCAGGCCTCTTTCGCCGTTTTAGTGCTCTGCTCAACCTTCTCTTCAGGATCTTCATTTTTGCTTTGCAGACGTGCATGCGGGCCCAATAATGACCTTTCATGTGACGGAGCATGTCTTTGTCTCTATTGGCCTTTGCCAAAAACTTCTCCAGATGAATGTTAACATGCATGAGTTCGGTCTCTCGCTCAATTGGTGTCATGTCACCAGGTCTCTTCCGGGCCAATTGTCGATCTTCACAGATTCGCCGCAGCTCTACAAGTGTGTGCTGATCCTCTAGCTGTTTGTTCCGCTGCTCCAAGTACTTTATAACCCACTGTGCTCTCTGCAAATTCTCTGTCAAAGTACCAATTTCAGCTTTCTGCTCCTGGATGACCTCCCTCAGTTTCGAGCTAGGAGAGCTCGCATCAACATCGATGAGTGTAAAATCAGTGTCTCGGCCTCCTGAAGGGCCCTCATCATGCATAGGCCTCTTGCCTCTGTCCTAAACCTGTACCTGTGCTGATGTCGAAGGCGAGACCCCTTCCACCCCGGGTGGAGATAGTACTCGCGCTGCTGATGAAGTCAACGAGACCCCTTCCACCTCGGGTGGAGATAGTACTCGTCGTGTAGCTACAAATAAGGCTCTGTGGCCTCGCTGATATGTCACATACACTGGAGCGCTGATATGCTCAGTCTCGGGAATATCAAACTGGTGTGAAGGCTCTCCCTCATCATGAACTACCTCGGGAGGCGGCTGTGGCGCTGCAAAGAAGTCACGAGAGATGAACTCATCCCATGCAATGCCCTGTTGTGTGAGCTGATGTACCACCATGATTTTGATCAGCGCATAATGATATATACTGTTATGCTGCTGTGCTGGGGTCTTCTTCAGTACAATAAATGTCATCCGCTCTATGTTACGGTACATGAAGTATGGAATGCTCATCATACGTACCCTCGTGAAATGCATCAACAAACGGATATGGTACGCATAGAGGCGCGAGAATCTGCCCTCGCAACTGAAATATCGAATGATCAGTCTCATCAATGGTGCATACTCATCCTTTAGAAATCGAAATGGAAATACCCTGCTCAGCTGCCTCATATATCCAGGTCTGATATATGGCTCATAATAGGATTTCTCTAGCTGCTGTCGTTTGTTCCATTCCTCTCCTATGTTTGGTATCCCGGTGGCCTGAGCAATGGTCTCTGGTGACAAAGTAAAGTTTACTCCAGCAAGTTTTACACGGCCATCATGCAAATGTAGAACAAATAGGCGAGCTAACTCATGATGATGTTGAGTTTGGGAAATCATCTCACAGTATTGGAAACATGACTGATGCTGAAAACAATCCATTGCAAGCGGGCAAGCCTGCAATTGAACCAAAGAAGTAGGTTCCTCCCTGACATGCCTACCACTTTTGCCACTTTTGTGAGACCTCCTTGGCACATTAACCTCTGTTGTGGAATCACTGTCATACCCCTGCTCATAAACTGAATCCGTCTCTGACATGGCGCTGAAATCAAGATGTTTGAAAAATATATGCTGATATGGTAATGATGAAAACAAGAATTCAGTGTATGCTCTAATCCCAAATGTGTCACATATGTATCAAGGTGCTATAGGAAAACCACAATGATAAAAGTACTGTCAAATGATTTTGAATGGGAAAAAAACCACTGCTTGACTTCATGGGGATTTGACAAGTGAATAGGAATGAGTGTAGTGATGGGGGAAATAATTATTAGGAACAAAAGTGAAAATGAAATGGCAACCTATATATGAGTCAAAAGAAATCAAGGACAAAGAAATAGTCCTTGCAATGTCTGACAATTAGGCTTTGTCAATGGAGTGATGTGGGAATAAGTACTAGGGTTTGGGAACTCAAAACATGGAATCAAATGGTATTAGGGATATGGGATAGTGAATATGGGACTGTGCTATAACAAAAATAATAAGCAGTGAGACAATGATATGGTAATAACAGTGACAGCAATGATGAAATAGGAGGGAGACCATGAGGCTGTGATGTATAATAAGCAGTGACACCAATGACAGTAGATGGCAAGAGCATATATGTCAATAACACAAGATTTGAAACCCCAACAATATCACCAACACTTCTTTCAAAACCCTATGGAGCAATTTTGGATGTGGACATAGGGCTAAGTTTTGCACCATTCACACACTTGTTTTCTCCGCCTTTAAACCACCACAACATATCCAAAAATCATTGAGCAGGCGTGGATAACTTACTTGAAGACAAATGAGGCGATTTGACACGAGTTTGGGTGAAGGAGGGCGTTTATCCGGCCTTAGGGCTCTATGCGCCGCGCGCATGCCCAACGCGCCGCGTGCCTTGGGTGCACCGCGCGCGTGTAAAATTGCACTGTCAAATGATGCCCAGTGTGCCACGTGCACTCTATGCGCTGCGCGCTGACTGTCAGCACAATTCCGGATTCAAAACAAAAAATTCTTCCTTCAACCTTTCAATTCGACTTATGCTCTGAAAATTTTTGAATGTAATTTGATTCAACGTGTTTATATAGCCTTTGAAATATCTTGGGAGAGATGGGTTTAATTTTTAGTTCTTTAAAAACCCACTTTGTAATGTTTTTCATTTGGCACTTTGTCATTTCTTTGAACTTTTGTCTTTTGACTTTTTGCACTAATTTTCTGAGTTTTGGACTGATGAAATGATTTGATTTTTGCAGGGATTTTGGTGTTTGGACTTCGGCAAAGATCAGAGGTTGCATTTGAAATTTTTATGGTGGGAAAAATACATGATTGTTACAAAAAAAATGAATTTGACAATTTCTAGTTCAAAACAGAGTTTTGAACTAGAAATGTCCTCAAATGTGTTTGATGATAAAAATTTGAATTTCGAAAATCATCCTCATGGCCTGCGGGCATTTATTAATTATATCAAAAGACTGAAACCCTAGACTCTAGGACTAAAAGACTCTTGTTGACGAAAATAATCATTTATGACCATGAATGACGTGACCTGAACTTCGATGATTTTTGAGGAGTTTTAATTAGCCCAGCAGGTACAAGCATAAGGGAATACAAGATGACCAGACCCTCTCGTCAGTCAATGGCATGCCCCTAGCGAAATGCAACGAAGTGAAGTGAGCGAGACACCTAAAAATGATATGCAAAAAGCGAAATGATCTCTGACGGAGGGCTGTAAGGACCGACTCTAACATTGGCTCCAATGGGGATGGTGGCTCCAAGGAGATGCCAAGAACGGCAGATCTCTGGAAGAGTTAGACAGTGCCTTCATCCATTGGGCGATGGAGTCATTATTTCAACAGATAACACAAAACCTTGGACACATTTATTGACTGAAACCGACTCAACTTTAAAACTGAAATGACTGATAAAACTAACTTGACAAACTTCAAACCAACTAACCTCCTTCTTCAGAATTATAACCTTCACTTCGGGCCCCAGACTGAAGACGAGAGATCAGTACACACTTGCGATAAAACAGAAGTAGAACGATATATACAATGATAATGAAATCAGCAGAAAATACTCAGAAATGGTATCGCTTGAGCAGCCGACCATTGATCGGCCCTCCAGGACAATCATCCCCATTCATTTCCTTGAGAAGAAAGGCGTTCTGACCACGATACGCTGCAATCTTAAAAGGACCCTTCCAAAGGTTTTCAAATTTTCCGTGCTTGCCTTTTTCCTCATTCCGAGCATCCCACTTCAGGACCACCTCATCCAACTGAAACTTATCTGCTTTCGCCTTCCTGTCATAAATCTTCTTAATGCGCTCCTGCAACTTGAATGTATTTTGAAAGACCTCCTCCCGTGTCTGCTGTAAATGAATCATCTAATTTATCCTTCGCTGCATGGGATCTTCCTCACTACCAGCTTTCTGAAGCAATTTGACTACCGAGACAGCAAGAGAAGTGGGAAAAATTGTGTCTACTCCATACACCAACTCAAAGGGAGACATACCGATAGATTTTTTCTGACTTACCCTATCAGCCCAAAGTGCATTCACTAATTTCTTGTGCCAGCCTTTCTTATTGATTTCCAGCAATTTCTTAATGATATTTACCAAAGACTTATTTGAAGATTCTGCCAAGCCATTTCCTTGCGGATGGTAGGTAGTCGAATGTCCCAAGCTGATGTTATACTTGTTGCAAAATTCAACCATCCTTTTAGACTTGAAGGCCACTGCATTGTCTGTGATTATCTTACTAGGACAACCAAAACGTGACAGAATGTTATTTTCAAGAAAAGAAATAATTACCGCATTCGTGGCTTGTCATGTGGGAATCGCCTCGATCCACTTCGTGAAGTAATCTGTTGCTGTCAATATCCATCTATGCTGACCTGAAGATGCCGGATGGATTTCCCCAATGAAATCCAACCCCCACTGCTGAAATGGTGCACTGACCTCAATTGGTTTAAGAGGCAAAGGCTGTAATTTCTGCTTCCCTTCGAAAATTTGACATTCGTGACAACTCTTAACAGCCTTATATACATCAGAAAATAAAGTAGGCCAATAGTATCCCGCTCTCAGAATCTTATTCACTGTGGTTTTCCAAAATAGATGGCCCCCGCAGTCTCCTCTATGAAAGTCCTCCAAAACTCTTTTGGCTTATTCCTCTACCAAACAATTCAATAACATTCCACCAGGGTCTTTCCAATATAATGCAGAATTCAATATGCAAAACTTTGCAGCCCTCAACTTCAAGGTTCTACTCTTATTTCTAGGCATCCCGGGTGGTGGAGACAAATTCTAAAGTACATATAAAATGTCAGCATACCAAGGGAAGAAACAAAAATATCAGATACCTGAAATGATGCACTTTCCTCATCCTCATCAGACATAGCAGCGATCAAATTTATGTCTAAAGCATGCAGATTTGTTTCAGCCATGAGCTTGGCTAGTCCTTGTCCTTTGATCAGCTTGGTCGGTTTAATCTCCACATCATATTCTAACAACGCAGCGATCCACTTACCCCGTCTTCCTTCCGGATCTTCTTGTACCAAAACATCTTTGACAGCTGCGTTAGGAACGTAAGCTATAATGTGGGAATGCAGTATATACACACGAAAATCCTTCAAAGCCTTCACAAGAGCAAGTGCTTGTTTCTCAATAATGTTATATTTCAAAGCTCCGTCCCTTATAATTCTACTGAAAAAGGCAATGGGCTTCTCAACTCCATCTCTTTTCTGCATTAAAACAGCTGCCAAAGTGTGCTCAGAAGCAAACGAAAACAAAATGAAGTCCTGTGTGTAATCCGGGCTGATTAAAATAGGAGCTGAAGAAAGAGCTAACTTTACCAAATTGAATGATTTCACCGCCTCTTCTGTCCACTTCACTTGACTGTCCTTTTTCAGCATGTTTGTGATCTCTCTAAGATGCTCAACAAGATTTGGAATGAAACGGCGCAGAAAATTCATTTTACCATTAAATGATTGTATTTCTTTCTTGTTCCGGGGCTGTTCAATTTGCTGGATTGCTTCAACACGTGCAGGGTCAACACGAATGCCGTCTTTCGATATGATGTGGCCAAGAATTTTGCCTTCATCCATGGCAAACAAGCTCTTTTTCGGATTCAGCGAAATGCCATATTTTCTGCATTTCTGAAAAAACAACTTTCAAGTGATATAAATGTTCTTCATCAAAATTTGAAAACACCGTCAAATCATCAAGGTAAACAACCAAAAATACATCTTTCTCATTGACGTAAGCCATGTCCATTGCACGCTGAAAAGTGGCACCTGCATTTTTCAAACCAAACGACATCTTGGCATAATGAAACATTCCCCATGGAGTGGTGAACGCAGTTTTGTCACGATCGTCCTCATGCACTAAAATTTGATTATATCTTGAATAGCCGTCGAGTAGTGACATCCTTGATGCTCCAACTACTCGCTGCAGTATATGGTCCATTTTTGGCGACGGATAATTGTCCTTCAATGACACCTTATTCAAATTTCTGAAATCAATACACAAACGGATCTCACGTGTATTTTTCCTCACGGGCACCAAATTGGAAATCCAATCAGAAAATATGATAGGTACAATGATTCCTGACTTATACAACCTGTTTACCTCCTTCTCAATCGATGGTAGCAGCTTCGGATTGATTCTCCTCAACTTCTGACGGAAAGGCTTCTGATTTGGTTTAATAGGGATAGTATGCTGAATGATATTAGTGTCATATGTTTTTAAATCTGAGTAATCCCACGCAAAAGCATCAGCAAATGAAGACAACAATCTCACATACTCCGCTCTTACCTCTGGTGACAATGACTTGGATAAATTTACCATCTTGGGATTTTCAGCTGTCCCAATATTTACTTCTTCAACACCTTTTTCAGTCGGCCTCAATGTCGGTTTGCGGGCTACATCATCTTGATCAAAGAGTTCCTCTAAAGGAATCAATCCTTTAGGAATGATGTTATCTTTAAGTTGCAACACTTCCATTTGATTTATCTGCATATCATCATTACCATCATCATGTTCTGTATCTATGGAGGTATCTTTAAACTTACCCTTGTTTTGCAGAAAATCACTAATCTCCTCATCGTCCTGAAAAACTTGCCAACATCTCTGATTATCCGGAACGGTAGGGCGGTGCTTCACATGGATCTCGAACTTATTGCTGGAATTCATTGGGATTTTTAAATTTCTTGCTGCCTTAGCAAGTCCATCAGCAACACCATTTTGTATGCGAGGCACACACGTCAAGGTATAATCTGAAAATAACTTCAAAATGTCTAAAACTGCATTACGGTAAGCCCTCATGCGAGGATGCTTGGCTTGAAACTCACCCTTTACCTGTTTTATCACCAATTCGGAATCACCATAGACTGCAATTCTTTTCGCATTCAGCTTTCTTAGAATCTTTAGGCCAGCAATCAGAGCCTCATACTCAGCCTCATTGTTAGAAAAATCAAATGCTAGTTTGTAGGAACATACTCGCACATTGCTCGGGACCTTATTCGGAGCGGAAAATGGACTGCGTATCCAAACACCAATTCCAGCACCATCACTACCCACTGCGCCATCGAAATCCATGGTCCAAAGACCATCTTCATCATCCTCTAAGTGCTGAAATTGCGCCAGCTCTGTTTTTTCTATTTGCTTCCCGTCATCTTTAGCTGATTGCTCAACAATAGCTTGCTTTTCTTGTCTTTCTTTCTACAGAACTTCTCTGAAATTCTCGGTAATCTCTGGTATATCTTCTGCTGGAACTAAATGACTATCTATATCATTAAAACTATCAGCAAACAAAACAAAATACTCTAAGTCTGTATGTACATAATTTACAAGATGATTGATTGGTTTCTCCTTGCTTGTTATCATGTATTTCATCTTCTGTTCTCGATATAACTTTCTCATTTGACCAAAGACAGGAATTGTTGCATAGGAGAAATCTAACTGTAGTGTACCTTTCAACTTTGCTCCCCAAGATCTAGAAAGGAGCATCCCAAATCGGGGAGGAATGTCCGCCACAACCACGTCCATCAAGACATTCTTCGCAGGAATCTGATCTAAACTTACAACCAAATCTTTGATGAGTCTGATACATCTCACTCGGCTGGAATCAAATGAGTACAAATCATGATACTTCCTTGTAATGTCTAAACCCAACTTTTCCATGATCGCTTTTGGCATAAGATTGTGCAAAGCACCGAAATCGAACATGGCATTATGCAATACATATTCATGCAACCTCAAACTGATATAAAAGGGAGGAACATCACTGTCAGGGGACTCACCATCTAAAGCAGGCCCAAATATCAATTCGGGCTGATCATCTTCAATATTCACCGTGTCAAACATTGGATCAAAATTCATAATTTTGGAGACTTGACCTCTATAACTGTTGTTCTTCATAATTTCTGTCAAAGGAATAGATACCTTTAATTTAGAAATTTCATTCTCTAAACTAAAAGCTGAAACCCTTTCAACCTCTTTGACCGGAACTTCTTTCCTTTCAGCCTTATCCTTCATTATGCTTGGCTGATTTGACTTTTCTGCTGATGATGATTTGTTAGCTGCGGGATCAATCGTCTCTTTTCCTTTCTTCTGTGGTATAGGTGAATCCATCTTCGGTGCTGAAGCCTCTTTTCTCTTCTGAATTGGGTTTATGGGCACATCTCTATTTCTCAATGAGTATTGCTTCTGCTAAGCGGACAAAGCATTCATATACCCTCTTTGGTATTCATCTGATTCTTCCTCCAGAGCTACATCATTTGCTAAAATGAAATCCTCATCTTTCTATGCAGCTGAACTTTCTGCATACTCTTCATCTTCAGTGATGTAAATGGGCAGATCATTGGGAGTAAAGAAGTGGTTTTGCTCCCCTACTACATCATCATCATCGTCTGAATCTTGACTCACAAAATTCTGCAGAAGAGGTGTTTTAACTTGCTGCTGGGCTGCCGGCTCTTGTACTCTCTGTTCACGCTGCTTAATTCTGAACTGTGGCTGCTGCTGGCCACGGTAGTTGGGATTTCGAATCTGCAGTTCTGGCTTGTCAAGCGTCATTCTTTTGAACATTTTTTCCATTTCGTGAAGCAAGTGCTGTTCTGATGTAGATGTGGAAGCTTCTTCTTTTATGGTCACTCTCTTCTCTGCTTTCAACCTGGCTCTCTTATCATTCAGATTCGCCTCAACACTAACAACAATCTTCTGCATATCTTCCGAGGTAGGCGGATCTCTGTCTCGTAATGAATAATCCATCTCCGGATCGAAACCATCCAGGAATTTAAGGAGAGCTGACTTTCTAGATGGTCTTAAGTCATCTGGAATTGCATTATACACTATATAATCTTGAACGGACTCACCAGGATTACGCTTGATGCTAGTATACTCAGAAGTAATTTGCAGCGGATCTTTCTTCATCTCCCACCGATCTAGGAATTGTGTCTGAAGCTCTTGTAATGTATTGATACTTCCGGGTTGTAAAGCTCTGAACCATTTACGAACCTCACCTCCAAAAGTCTGGGTGAACAATCTCATGGACACATTCTCTTCATCTATTTCATGCAGGTCCAAGAAATCTGTCATTCTAACAATGTGTTGTTGGGCGGACACACTCTGCAGAGTGCTATCAAATATTGGAATCTTACTCTGATAATCAGCGGGCACTGGATCCAAATTTGTAGGTAAAACAAGAGGTGCGAATCTAGCAGCCATGGCTCTTGGCGGATTTATAATCTGTCTTGGAGAAACAGGTGGAATGGGAGCAGTAGATGAACGAGGTGTATGCGGTGGAGATGGAGGAGGAACTACTGCTGATTGCTGATCAGAGATCTCAGGTTGTACGGGAATGGTAGGGATAAAGGGAGGCTCAGTGGGAATCTGTGAACCAGATGCAATTTCAGATGGCCCAAGAGTTTCGGATGCAGATTCAATGAATTCAGGGATGTTGGTTGCCACAATGGAGTTTTGAAGATTCAGAATATAATTATCGATAGATATATTTGCTTGTTCAACTTCTAGATACTTGATGAACTCAGGATTGATGACGGTGGAACCAGTGGCACTTTCGGATTTGGTTTCAAACAATGATAACTCAAACTGATCGTCAAACTCAATATCTTCAATGTATTCAAAAACAGTGGGGTATGAGTGAGATTTGACCAAAGGAATGATGGGAGCTTCTCGACGGAAAATTCTTGGGATTAGGTTGGGGTTTTCATATACTGGAGGTGGATTTGGATCAGGATTTGATCTAGTATGCCTTTTTGAAGCCAGTGTATTGATCTATTAAAAAAAAACAAAGGACACAACCGATTATTTTCATCTTATCGACTTCTAGACTCAATCATCCAAAAGTCTAGAATGAACAAGTATACTGGGGTAATTTGCAAATCAAGTGCTGCATTCACAAGCTAAACCGGAGATCGACTGAAGCAGCGTTTATCTACTTCCGCTTATGCATGGAAAAAGCGTTTCGAAAGCTACCTGGTGTGACTTCAGACTCCGTCTATAACTCATGAAACGAACACACCAACAATAAAACCATTGAGATTACTCCCCAGTATGGTCGCCACTATGTTAGCGCTCGAAACTACCTTAGGCTGAAATAAGGTAAATCTCAAGGCAACATCAAACCAAGCTCAGCCTCGTAGCTAGCCCTACGAGGACAGGAGAGGGCTCTCTCCGGGTCTATCTCGGCAAAAGGTTTTCAAAAGGGGCTGAGATGACTTATAATGGATACTGATCTTAGGCTAGTAAATAGATAGGAAGGTTTGGTTTTAAATTTTTTGGGTTTTTGTTGGAAAAATGGGAAAAACAATTTTGGGTTCGGGGATGAGGCCAGATCTTTGCAGAATTCGAGTTGGGGCAAGGTAGGCAGTAGTCTTGATGCTTTTTGATTATGTGTATGGATGGATCTGAATGACAAGGAGCTAAAGAGGGCAAGGGAGAACAAGGATCCTCTCCAAACTGGCGAAAACATACAAAACTAAACAAATTCAAAGGTAGAGCACTGGAATCAATGGATTCTACCTCATTTACTCATTCATTTAGTTTCAGAAGCAAAAGAAGGGAATGGCATACATTAAACATTAAAAAACTTACAAATAACTGAGAGAACACACCACCAAAACTGAAAGCCACAAGAATCCCAACAGGTGCTGTAAAACCTCTGATCTTTCCTTAGCCAAAATGCAGAAAATATGTACAATAGTGTGCCAAACTTTTCCCAAGAGTCCAACCCTGAAAGTGTCTCAGAAAATACAATAAATAGACAAGTCTAACCCCTTCCCATGCCTCTAGGGGTCGATCTCATGCTTCTAGGAGCATTTTGAACCAATTCTAAACAAGGAGCTAAAATCTAGGCAGCCAAACAACTTGCCTCTAAAAGGAAGGAAACTGATTCATTCACTTGATTTTCACTTTTTTGTGAGTGAATCATCTAGAACAAGTAAATACATGCCAAAATTACATCATGTTTATCAAATTACATCAAGCTGGGTCAAAAATTACATCAAGAGGTGAAACTAGTCCAAACTGGCCAAATTTCTGAGCTGGAAGGTGAAAAATAGGCTAATTTCCTCTATGCGTCGCGTGCCAAAGCTCTATGCACCGCGCGACTTTGGACCTGCTTTTGGAGCACTTCCCGAATTCAACATCAAGCTCATGATAGCTTGTTGGAAAGCCCTGGATGTCTGCTATCTAACCCAAGTGGAATTTTTCAATTTGGAGCTCATTTGCCCCTCCAAAACTTCATTCTCCCAAAAGTACTTCCTGCTGGTGCAAAAGGTGGCAGAAAGGTGATTTTCATGGTGTTTTTGGCCCTTTTGATCATCCAGAACTTGATGAAATGCTTCAGCCATTTCTGAGCATGCATAAATTACCATGAAAAATCCAAAAATACAAAGTTTTCCTCCAGAAAGTGTCCCAATCATAAGCGCGCGTCGTGACGCGCTACGCGTTGGGCGGAAAAACCTGTTTTGAGACCAAAATTTTCAAAAATGACAAAAACTTCTCCAAATTTGCTGAAATTTGGAGCGAAGATCCCTCATCATGCCTCATGCTCTGCCAACGAAGCCTCAGCCAAAATCCGGAGTGGATCAAGCCTCTTTCGCCGTTTTAGTGCTATGCTCAACCTTCTTTTCAGGATCTTCATTTTTGCTTTGCAAATGTGCATGCGGGCCCAATAATGACCTTTCATATGACGGAGCATGTCTTTGTCTCTATTTTCCTTTGCCAACAACTTCTCCAGATGAATTTTAACATGCATGAGTTCGGTCTCTCTCTCAATTGGTGTCATGTCACCAGGTCT